>NW_021026455.1:291165-361556 GCF_004153795.1 Camellia sinensis
CCCGTACTGGTTTGACGCTCCGTCAAAGTACATCGTCCAAGTTTCATCTTCGACGTGCAGAATAGCTTCATCTGGGAATAGATATTCAACCGCTTCATCCCCTTCAATCGGGTGGTCGGCAAGGAACTCCGCTATCGCTCTTCCTTTTATTAACTTGCGTGTCACATACTTCAGATCAAATTCAGAAAGCAACAACAGCCAACGAGCTAGCCTACCCGTAAGTGCCGGTTTCTCGAAAAGATATTTGATGGGATCCAAGCGTGAAACCAACATTACAGAGTGAGCTAACAGGTAGTGCCGCAGCTTCCTGGTAGCCCTTACCAAGGCCAAACAAGCCTTCTCCAGCGGAGTGTAGCGGGTCTCGTAATCCATCATCTTCTTGCTTAGATAGTAGATGGCCCTTTCCACTTTGTCGTCTGACTCTTGTGCAAGCATGCAGCCCATGGTAGCCTCAGTTACTGAAAGGTACAATATCAACGATTTTCCCGGCTCTGGTGGTGACAACACGGGCGGGTTCTGTAAATATTCTTTGATCTGTTCAAAAGCTGCTTGACATCGGTCGTCCCATTGGAATTTCTTTCCTTTCTTCAGGAGACCAAAAAGTGGTTCACAAGTCAAGGTTAGTTTTGAAATAAACCGTCTTATGAATTGCACTTTACCTAGAAAGCCTCGCACCTCCTTTTCAGTCGTTGGTGGTGGCATTTCTAAGATGGCCTTGATTTTGGAAGGGTCGACTTCGATGCCCCTTTGTGTAATCAGAAACCCTAGCATTTTTCCCGCTGTAACACCGAATGTACACTTCTGAGGATTCAACCGCAGCCGAAACTCTCTGATCCTTTGAAAGAACTTTCATAAGGCGGTGTAGTGGCCCTCTCTTTCTTTGGACTTGACAATCATGTCGTCTACGTACACCTCAACCTCTTTATGGATCATATCATGCAATATTGTGGTTGCGGCCCGTTAATAAGTAGCTCCAGCATTCTTTAACCCAAATGGCATCACTCTGTAGCAATATGTACCCCACGGGGTAGTGAATGCAGTCTTCTCCCGGTCTTCGGGTGCCATTACTATCTAATTATAGCCTGAGAAGCCATCCATAAACGAAAGCAAAGCATGCCCTACCGTGAAATCTACCAATTCATCAATGTGTGGTAAGGGAAAGTCGTCCTTTGGACTAGCCCTGTTCAAATCTCTGAAGTCTACACATACCCGAATTCTACCATCCTTCTTCGGTACTGGAACAATGTTGGCCAACCAAGTTGGGTATTCGGATACTAACAGGAAACCTGCATCGATTTGCTTGGTGACCTCTTCCTTGATCTTAATGGCCCAATCAGGGTGGATCCTTCTGAGCTTCTGTTTGGTGGGTCGGGCCTCGGGGTCAAGAGGGATCCGGCGCTGTACAATCTCAGGATCGATTTCAGGCACGTCTTCGTAGGTCCACGCGAAAACGTCTTTGAAATCTTTTAATAAAGTGACTAAGCGCTCGCGTTCCTCTGAAGACAACGTGGACCCGATCTGGACCAGCTGCGGGTCCTTCTCAGTACCAACATTCACAGTAGTAATTTCATCCATTAAGAGTTTAACAAATCTTTCCTGCTCTTGATCAATTAATCGTTGCAAAACCGGAGGAATTTCTTCCTCGTCGTTTTCATCAAAATTTTGAAAATCCTGATTTAAGCAATAAATCAAAGGCACAGAAAAATACTCAGAAACCACATCCACATCATTCTCATTAAATACTTCCAAGCCGTCCGATTCTTCTGTTACAACAGACTCAAAAGAGAAAGAAAAAGACGACCTAGACAGGACTGTGGCATCCGGGTTATCACCCCCAGGAATACCGGACTCAGACTCAGTCAAGCTGGAACTTGATTCCGACTCACAAGACACGGTGGAATCAGATTCCGGCTCACTACCTGACCCGGTGCTGCTTGATAAAAATCCCTCTTCATATTCCCAGACGAGAGAGGGTGCGATGGATGCATCCAAAATAGTTGATGGTAGGCCCGCAGCCGTTTCATTCTCGATCATGCATACCAAGGAGTTATCCCCCAAGCACTTCTGTTCGATCGGAGGATCTGAAAGTAGACATGCCAGTGCTACCCCCATTTCGTTTCCAGCGTCCTCAGACTGTACTTTCTTACTCTATTCAGCCTCAGCCGATAGATCTGCCTGCCCTTCGGCGACGTCATCCTCAGGTAGCTGCAGGTCAAAGAAAATCTCAAACCCCGGTACGCGCTTCCTCTCTGCGTTCAGCCACGGCTCTGGGAAGCCACAGAACGGAAAGTCCTCCCCCTCCCGGACGAAGCATCCGTTTAGGGTACCCTGAATGGGCCGGTGCATTAAGTCAAAGGGCTTCCCCATCTGTTTCGCTCTGGCTCTTCCGGCCATTTCCTTTTCTTTCCTTACCCAATCCTCTTTGGTGGGTAGATAACCCAATCTAAAGGTATGAGGGTTGTGTGGCACTTCGGCCAATGCTGCGACGCCTTTCTGGCCGCTCTTTCCCAATCCCATCCCGGGGATGTGTCGGAGCTTGTTCTTAAGGTAGACTGCTTGAGCACTGACATATACCCCTTCATTGGCTGCCATGATGTCCTGTACAACCCGAGCCTCAGCCAAGGTAAAACCTGATATGAACACATCTTCCATATCGTGCTCGATTTCTAGAATAGGCGTAGATACCTCCGGCGGCGGATGAATTGATGAATTTCTGAAAACAATGGCTACTCCCTTCCCATAGGGGTATTTCACCACTTGATGTAGGGTGGAGGAGACCGCCTTTACCTGATGCAGCCACGGCCGCCCTAAAAGCAGGTTGAACGTTGCAGGAACCTTCAAGACATGGAAATCTATCTCATGCTGTCCCGGCCCAACCTTTGTTTGAATCTTAACTGTCCCCATTACTTCTCGGCTTGTGTTGTCATATGCCCGAATCACCTGGGCCGTTGGCACGAAGTCTGCAACTTTCAAACCGATCGCGTAGGCTGTCCTTGCCGGGTAGACGTTGATGGCGGACCCCGTGTCGACAAGCACCACAGGTATCCATTTTTCTCTGCACTCCACGGAGATGTAGAGTGGCTTTTTATGGTTCGCACCCTCAGGTGGCAGTTCTTTGTCTAAAAAGGTCAACATCGGGGTAGCCCCTCCCGAAAAAACTAGGCCCACCAGCTGTTCGGGCGTGGTGTCTATGGAAAGCTTGGCTTTGTCCATGGCTGAAAGGACAGCCTGTCTATGTACTCGAGAAGCCATAAGCAGCCCCCAAATGGAGATGTCTGCTTGTATCTTTTTCAATTGTCTCAACACGGCCTCATCCTCGAGTTGCTTTTCTTTTTGCTTCTCTGCCTCCCTATCTTTTCCAGACGCCTCTGGTTGATCTAGGTATGGAGGCTTGAAATACCGTCCACTCCTAGTCATGTGATCGACTTCGCCGACATACCAGGTATCATCTGGTTGGTTACTCCCCCAATCTTCGTCTGTGTGGGCAAGACACAGATCGTCATCCTCCCACCACATTCCATCTGTAGCCGACAGGCACCTGTCCGGTTCTGGCATGATTGTCCTCATACTCGAAGTACCTTCTATTCCTATGTTCGCGGCATTCTCCCTTTTTGTACTCGCGGCAGTCTCAATCCCCACATGGGCTTTTGCTTTCCTGATTCTCTCGGAATCTTCGAATCTTTCCTGTTCCGACTGTGTCAATGCAGCCGACTGTTCAATAATCCCCATACTCGAAATGCTCCAATCCCGAGCGAAATTCTTGACACCGGCGCTCTCCGGCGATGCACTCCGCTCTCCAACCCTTTCGGCTATCACTGGTATTCTTGCCTCTGCCAGGCCTTGTTGTGGCTGAGACTCCTCTACCACATTTGGTTGATCGTCCAACCATCCCGTAGCCTCTGTTGATTCCTCATAATCGAACCAGTTGACGGCGAAGTCCCCTGGATCTTGGTTACTGTAAAACTGGAGCTTGGCAAGGTCCTCTTCCATAGTCGTTACATCATCCGTTCCCTGTCCCAGACTGTCCCCTTGGATTGCACACAGTTCCCCCTATGTTGGTAGTTCCATATCTGGCCTATCTTGGCCTATTGACAAAATGTAGTCACTCGGACTATAAGCATTCCCAACACCACTCCCAGATTCCGCAGACTCTGGCTCAACAACCCCCTTCTCCTCTGGAGTCTTCTCTCTCATGTTCTCGATAGTCACCACTGCTGGCTTAGGTTGGGCTATGAAGATGTCCATCATGCACAAATCGGTGCAATCGGGAAGGAACACTTCTGGCTTAGGCAGGTGGGAAGGAGTGATATAGATGCTAGGATCGTATGGCACGACCCCAGCTTGGATGAAGTTGACTCTTTTGGGTGGTGAAGTTTGGTTATGTGTAGGGAGAGGGTTTGTAGTAACGTTGGGTTTCTCAGGAGGCAAAATCACCCCGTTATCGATGAGATCTTGAATTTCATGACGCAATCGGAAGCACAGGTCGGTGTCATGACCGTGCTGTTGGTGAAATGCACAATATTTGGCTGGGTTGTGGGTAGCGGGGAGTCTTTCTGGTAAGGGCCGCGACTCTAGGGGCTTCAGATGCCCCTTTCTGATTAAGACCCCCACAGCTTTGGACAAGGGCATATAAAGTGGAACGAAGGTTCTGGTGTTTTTGGGTGGGTATTTGACTGTTTGTGAGTTGCTTCCGGACGCACCGGAGAATGGTGCGGCTGCCATAGTTCTTGGGGGAGGGTTGGTGGTGACCATACTTACTTCGGAGGTCCTGGTAGTTGTAGCGCCACTCGGGCCTACATTAGTGTTACGATTGAAAGTTCTGCGGGGTTGCTCCCGGTCATTATCAATCAATCCTTGCTTTAAGGCATCTTCAATCTGCACCCCCATTTCATGTAGGTTAGAAAAGGTAGGGAAGGGGAGTACAATCATCTTCTGCATTAACTTCGGCTGAAGATTGCGCACAATCATCTGAATCTGGTCTTTGTCTGTGGGCCTTAAGGTCGTCATCAAAGCCTTAGCCCGCCATCTGGTTACGAATTCCGAGAAGCTCTCTTTGGGTTCTTGCCTCGTTGTCTCGAGATCCCGGGTCGTAATCTCGATCTGTGTATTGTATGAGTACTGCAAGATGAAGGCCTCAGCCATCTCGTCCCAACTTCTCTTGACGTCATCCTCCAATTTGGCATACCATATGGCCGCTACACCCGACAGGGTCCGGCCAAATAGAGACAACTTCTGCAGTCTAGTGAGGCCCATTGGCCTTAGGATGTCTGAAAACAATCTTAGGTGCACCATGGGGTCTCCAGACCCATCAAATCGATCAATGTGCGGCATCTTGAATCTGTCAGGCAGCGTCACGGCTGCGTCGGTATACCCATCTTCGATGTCAGGGATGGTCTTGACTCCCTAGGACTTTTAAACATCTTTTCCAACTTGCTCAATTTTAAGGCTGTGGGGTCCACTTCGAACTCAAAAGGAGAGTCCGGTATATTGACAGGCGTGGGTGCCTTGGATAGTTTTGGCGGAATCGGGGGTGGAGCTGGCCCCGCTGGAAGGTCGGTATCCTCTTGGACATTCCGGGCATTCGGTGTTTCTTCGGGTATCAGAACCCTTGGTGGGGGAGGGACTTGTTGTGAAGCAGATGCTCCGGTTTGCTGCTGCAACCTCACGATTAACTCAGCTTGTTCATTCATAACCGTGGCCTGCTGCTTGGCGAACTCTGGACAGCATCCTGCTGCATCATTTTCATGCTCTCTTGGAGTTGGCGCACCATCTCCTCTAAACTAGCCATACTGTTTTGTTCTGACTAAATTATCAGTATATGTTCCCTCTCTGTGGGTGAAACAGAACCCTGATCCCTATTGTACACAGGTGAGGTAGATAAAGTCCTCTGTACTGACTGTCGAACTGATGCCCTCTGCCTAGCTGCCCTCCGTCTAGTAACCGGGGGTATGGAGTGGTATATTGGTTGTCCGTCTACCAGATCCTCAGATCGATCGAGCCGACGACCTCTAATCCAGAGTGCTTGGGGAATATCTACCGGGTTGGAAGCAATGGTGCTAAACTACCTAGCAAAAAGATAAATAAAGCAGTAAATAAACAAACAAACGGACAGCACAACGGCGTAAAAATAAACACATACAATGCACAGTTGGGCATTCATAATATACAGTTGGTTAAGCCGAATACACTGTTCCTCGATATTGATCACTGTTCCCCAGAATCATTGTTCCCAAAACTGAACCTGATACCCGCAGATAACTGATTCCTCAATAACACTGATACTGGTGCCCTCGGGCCTAATACTCAATCTTGCAAACTGATATGTACGTCCCTGTAGAGATACACTCTAAAAGCACATAGCAAGTAAAGAGAGCCAAAACACCCCTATGTTGGGGTAGGGTTTCCCTGTCTTATTTTGTCAGGAGCTAGGGTTTCACTACGCACACAGCAGTTTTCAAACAACCTATCATCGGGTAAGCAACCTGTCCTAGTTTGGAATGGTCACTGTGGATTTCGATATGCACTAGGTCGAATGGTCAAAAAAGGTGCCCCAGTAAAATCGGGGTTTGTGTTCCCATACTGTCAGAGCCCATAACCGGTTAGCCTTGTGGTCATGCCTTGACAAGACAAGCCTCCGGCAAACCGTTCAGGAATGGCAGATGGCAAACACGGTGTCCTAGGCGCACCAATGCACATGCAATGCAAAGAAACACATAAGTGGAATCAAAACAGGATATCACGAGTTCGAGTCAAGCTCTCTAAATCCCCAGCAGAGTCACCAGAAACAGTTCGTACTCGATTTGTGTCACGGTATTTAATCTTGAACCAAAGAGTCCAAATCCGACAAATCGTTTTGAGAAAATAGATTTTTAGAAAAGAAGTGCCAAACATGGACTGCTTTGCCAGATACAGAGTCGCCACCTAAATATTTTAAAAAAGGGGGAAATTTAGGAAACCCTGACTCTGTGCCAAAGGCCACGTGTCCGTCATCACCAAAGTTGCCTCGGCTTGGGAAGTTGGGTACGATCGGGGAATGTCAGCTATGAGCACCCCCTCTCGCCCGATCCGAAGATCGGCCTCTACTAACCATGATATCAAACTAGTTAGTAATCACATGCATGATCCTAGTTCATGTTAAAAATGGCTAGTGCAACACATGCAAAGATGCAATCTAGACAGGCTCGGCTATTCTAAGATGGCATATGATGATGATACAACTAACAAGTATTCAATTTGAAATTAAAATACAAATGCAGTTAGAATGATGCGCCGAGTCCGGTGCATGCAAGACAAATGTATGAATGCACGCATGCATTGCATAAGGTATGCTAAATTAAACGTGTCCTAATACTAACCATCAAAAGCGGGTAAATAAAAGGGAAGAAAGACGTGGGGTTGGAAGACATACACACACTCACGCACACTTATTACACAATTGCCCTCGCTTGGAGGGTTCAAATAAATATTACAGTCCGAATAATAAATACATTAATTATTACAGAATTTCTAATTACTTAATAGAATGAATGCGAAAAGAAGAAAGGTGGCCACAGCCCCCCGCCGTGGGATGCGCGAATGATGCATGCTCGAACCCGTCTCGCCCGGAAAGTCCGTACCATACCACTGCCGCCTCTGTTTACACTGCCCTGCTTCTCTGAAAAATTCCAAAGTTCTGGGACAGGTTCCTTGCACACTGCAGAACACCATCGGCTGGAGGAAATTCCCACCGGCCATATATAATTTCCATCGGCTTCTGTTGGAGTCATTGGCCATTCGCCAATTGTTGGTCGGCATTGAATGCTGCCGGTCGGCAGAAACTTCCTGCAAGAGACAGTTTTGACAACAACAGAGGACAGACAGTATATGGCATGGGATTTCAGGCACATGTGAGCATGGTCATGCTTCCCATCATGTATTGAACTCAGGGAGGCATGGC
The DNA here is from genome assembly GCF_004153795.1 of Camellia sinensis. NCBI lineage: Eukaryota > Viridiplantae > Streptophyta > Magnoliopsida > Ericales > Theaceae > Camellia > Camellia sinensis. Next base: position 299,102 of record NW_021026455.1, read on the forward strand.
CCTCGATCCTCGAGCCATCAATTGTGCATGAATAGCCTAAGAGATCAAGGTTGCCATTTGATGTAAAAATGCATGCAACACACAAATGAGGACCAAGACCCTATCATGTCGAAGTCAAGGGCCTCGGTGACCGAGAGTTAAGGCGCGTTACATCACTTATAGTATGAACGCTCCTTAACCCTCACACTTGGTTTAACACCCCAAACCAAGTAATGCAATGCATGTTATGCAAGTATGACTTAAAGATACAACATGAGATTAAGATGCAAGGCATGCCAAATGCCATGCAATGCTAGACATGCAAGATGCAAATGCAATGCAAACATGGATGATTTAAGCAATAGGATCATCATGTTACAACACCTAGTGAAGCAATCATGCAACATACATGGGACAAGCATGCAATGGTGGCCTTAAACCATAAAGGGGCAGACCTCAATCCACCTCAAAACAGTGGCCAAAAGTGCCCAAAAGGGTGGACAAACACTCATGCCAATACGCAAGCCAATGGTCCTAAGGCTAATGCACAAAAGGGAGGCACTACTTCCACCAACATGACCATTCATGGCATGAATTGGACAAATAAAAACAGAATCTTAGCATGCAAAAATGGGCTCCAAAACCCGCTAATATGGCAGCTTAAGTGACTCCAACGAGATGCATGCACTAAAACTCATTCCTAGGCATAAAAGGGCACATCCTCAAAGCATGAAAGAGGTCACATATGCACACATACAAACATGATTTATGGACTGAAATATGATGCTAGATAATGCCAAATCATGAGGATGGTCTAAGCTACGCATGCTAGAGGCCAATATACTCAAGGCTTACAAGCCAAAACACAAAGAGATGACACCAAACAAGGCAAGCATGACTGAAATAGATGGCCAACAGGCCTTAAACATGGTAAAATAATGCCAATACCTTCATGAAATTAGGCTAACACATGCAAGAATCATGACCTAAACACAAGATGCATTTCTAGGCCAAATAGGGGAATGTAAAGCAAGTATGTTAAGCATGCAAAAGGGCACAAATCCGACCAAAAACAGAGATAACATGTGACCTAGAAACACCAAAAAAACTCTGAAATAGGGCCAAAATCAATCAAGCATGCATGTTACCCTTTAAGCCAAAAGGCAAGGAAATGAGGCAATGAAGGGAGAGGGGTGTCCCTCCCCTATACAAGACTTCAAACCACCTTCCTCACCACTAAAAATCCACTGGTTTTCAGTGCTGAGAAGACTAAAACACTCAAGCAAACAAGGCCTCACCAAGGAAGCACCAAAAAGGCCAAATAAGGCCTAAGAGGGTGAGTTTGAACTCAAACCACAAAACACCCTTAATGAGAGTTCTTAAGCATGAAAATATAAGCCTTTTTTATGTTATGCACGAAACTTAAATCAGCAAGCAAGATAGGTAAAAAACTAGTGCAAGTTTGGGGAAACTAAAGCAAAGTGCTTACCCTTGAAGATCCTTTGAAGAACAGTCGGTCCAGCTACCCTCTATTGACCAAAACCAGTCCAAAACCTCAACAAACAATCAAAATGCCTCAAAGTCGAAGCAAGGTGTGGTGGTGTGTGTGTTAGTGCAAAACTAAGGTAAAATGCACCTTTGGGCTACCAAACACACACTAAGGGAGGAAAGAGAGGGAAATATAGAGAGAGATGATATGTATATGTATATGCTCTGGTTTTTCTCTCAAACTTGCCAACCAAGAACAAGGAGGAGAGCCCTCCTCTTATAGAAGTCCCTCTTGCAAAGCTTACTCAACAAGCTTGCTTAGAGGGAAATCCCTCCATACACGTGTATGGAGGGAAACAGAGTTGGTGCCAGCTATCACAGCTGGCACAAAATATCTACATAAAGTAGATGAACAGTAGTCGGCTGCTCAAAATTGCCATTTTGACAAAAAAGAGTGCCGACTGGCAACAAAGAATGCCGACCGGCAATAAACATTGCCGATGGCAACAAAACACCAGCCGGTGGCCTCTGGCCATGGCTGGTGGTGTGTGGGGATGCCTCACAAGGCATTCCCTTCCTTTCCAAGGCAAAACAGAAGTGTTTGGTGCAAAACCAGACACTAAACAGTCGAGTTCGGAGATCCTGAGGCAAGGCGCGTGAGCCGAGACCTCCGGGAACTCCAAACGAACACAAACATGGATGATCACCGGGTGTTCAAACGGTGACGTCCAAGTCTTGAGGACAGTCAAAAATGGGGTGTCTACAACTACACCTACCAAAACCGAGCATGAGATGACTTCACGAACAAAAATTAGAGTTATGACATGTCAAAATAACACCAAAAATGGGCTAATACCAAGCCAACACATGCTAGAATAATAAGCTCACTCATTAGGCATGCAAGGCTAGCAAAGAGGACTTACACTACAAGTGTAAGAAGCAAATGAGGGATGCTCTAAACAACCAAAACAGAGTTTTATCATGGCAAAATAGGACCAAATACATGCTGAAATGGTGGCCCAAAAGCCTAGGCAAGATGGCATACACAATGGCTCATTTTTAAAGCATAAAGCACAAACCCTCCAAAGCATTGAAAGAGTGAAAGATGTGAAGGCATGACCACACTACACACACTGAAATCACATACCAAATGATGCTAAATCATGCAAATAGCCCAAGTAATGCATACTAGTGGACTCAAAACTCAAGACTAGTGAGCTAGAATGCACTATGGCTATACAAAGCAAGGCATGCATGACCAAAACAACATAAATCAGACCTAGATCATGGTGAAACATGAGTAAATCTTCCTGGAGTTGAGCCAAAATCATACTAGAATGATGGTCTAAAGCATGATGCATGTTAGGCTAGTGTGCAAGTTTACACTACAAGCGTATAAAGCATGCAAGAGGTGACCAAACCAGCCTAAAAAAGACTTATGGAAGGTCCTAAAAGTCACAAAAAAATGCTTGAACAAAGCCACAAAGAAGTAAAAACACATGCTCATTTGGTTGGCCATCAACACAAGTAAACAAGACAAGAGGAGAGGGGCCACCCCCTCCTATTTTGAGCTTCAAAACCACATTTTTACTACTAAAAATCTACTGGATTTCAGTGGTTAAAAGGCCAAACAAAGATGGTTTCAAAAGCTTAGGAAGTTAGTTCTAAAGGCTTTACAAGCCAAAAGGGCAAAGGGAGAGACAACCCCCTAACACAAACAAGGCTTAAACCACCACTTTGAGGACTAAAAAATAGAGTTTTCTTTAGTTCAAACCAAGCCAAAAATAGTTTAAAAGGGTGGCAAAACAAGCATGCAAAAATGGCCAAGATAGTGTACAAAAATGAGCTTAAAAGAGGGAGATGCTTACCCTTGAAGCACAGCTGCAAAATAGCCAAAATTCTGAGCTTAAACCAACTTCTAGGACTCAAAGGAGACTCCAAGGAATCTCAGCCCAATGGTGAACAAGTTTGATCAAGGATGCTTAGGCAAAGGAGAGGTATATCTCCAAGTATATCTCTTGCATGCACACAAGGTCAAGAGGGAGAGCCAACTAGAGAGACAAGCTAAAATTTAGCTCTGGAATTTCTAGAGAGAGAGAAATTTTTTTAGAGGGAGAGGCTCCCAAAATTTCTTTCATGTTCTAACCCTCCAAATATGAGATATAGCATTCATATATAGCAAAATATCAACTTGGGTCGAAAATATCTGAATTGGGACAGCTAGAGCAAGCTGGAAACAGCTGGAGGAGAAATATCTTCAAAAAAAATGAATTTGGGTCACTCTTGGCCGACCGGCCATCTTTAGTGCCGATCTGCTACTTGTGATGGCCGATCTGCTACTTTTGTGGCCGACTGCACACATTTATGGCCGACAGGAAATTCTGCTCTGCAGGTCCAACTTCAAATGAGCATAACTCCTTCATATTAACTCCTTTTCAGATCATTCTTGTGTCCAAATGGAAGCCCTGGAAGTAAAATTTCCAATGGTGTCAGCCTTGCATCAAAATTCCAAATGTGCTAAGACATATCCCTCTTTTAGTGAAGACTACTCATTTCCGGTCCAACCGAAATGATGCCCAACTTCAACCAACCATATCTCCCTCACCCGCACACGGATTTAGTAGATTCTTGAGTACAAAATGAAGCCCCAGAAGTCTTCTTTCCAAAGGTGGTGGCCTCATAGCTTAAATCCATGTATACAAATAGATAGGTCTGATTTAGCGAGGGCCGCCCGACTCTTTCTTAGTGATTCATGCCCATCTTCTTCTTCAACTAGGTTTCTTCTCTCCACTCCTCTTTTCTTCAACTCCAAACCCCCGAACAAGGTATTTTGAAAGACTTTTCAAAGATTTCATCTCTCTTCCATTCATTTCCACTTTGTCCTCACTCGATTTACCAAAAAGCGCAATATTTAACGAAATGCGAGCCTCGGAACATCGTAGGAACTTTATCTCAAAAATATTTTGAAAGAGAGGGTTTTAAGGTCTAAAAACCATCCAAAATAGCTGTGGTTCAAAATGGGATGTGAGGTTAGGATTTGAATTTTCTCTTGCCAAAGAAATCGAACCTTTGCCCTGCACATCTTTCATCACAAAGTAAACCATCAGTAGTGCCCAAGTCTTAAAGACGGTCAAAAATGAGGTATCTACACCATGAAAAAAGCTAGAAACACATAAAGAGAGTTGAATTAAAATGAAATGAATGTTGAATGGTGCTTCTGTTGTGTCTTTGTTATATGATTTGTGTAGGTGGACGTCCGAGGCCTTATATCGACTTAACCCACTGTGAGTAATAACTTAGTAAAGTTATGTTCGATATGAAATACTTTCTGAACATTATGATATGATATGAACTATTTCTGAATGATACAAAAGGCTATTTTGTGATTACATGAATGATGATCCAATTCTTTCAAATGTCTTTGTGGTATCTTTAGCAGAGGCCCTCGCCCAGGGAAAATAATATTGTGACTTATGGTCATGAGGCCCTTGCCCGGGGGAAACAATACCGTGGCCCAGGCCCTCGTCCAGGGAAAACAATACCATGGCACAGACCTTCGCCCGGGAGAAACAATATCGTGGCCCACGCATGAGATATGTTACCCGGTACCAAAGGTTCCATTATGGAACTTGATATGCTTGACCAATGTTATATGTTGCTACTAATGGATGTACCACGCATGATTTGAATATGAATAAGAATATGACTTTGTTTCTGGTACAAATACGAACATGACTATGTTTCTAATTTGATAAGCGAATTGAAATCTGATTTCTAAATCGGTTATGGACATCATTCATTAAAAACTTTACTCGGTTATTATTCACTAGGCTTCAGCTCACTGTTTATATTTATGTATGTAGGTGACCAGGCGCATGACCAGGCCTAGAACTTCTGCCTGGACTTTGTTTTGTCAGCCAACCTATGTGCCTCCCGTGGAGGTTCCGGATATGTCAAGTGGTTATGGCTATGTGCATAAAGTTCAAGTTTTGTTTTCTTGTTTTGGTTTAACAAGTGTTTTTGTTTATTCTGTATTTAGGGCTAAGTCCTTTTTTGTCTAGTTTGTATATATGATGATGTGTAAATGTATGTATATTGAAGTTTAAAATTTTCTGTCTCATATAAGTCTGCACAACTCAATGGACGTTGTATATTTGTTATTTGCTTCCGCTAGCCCCTAATATTATGTTAATCTGTCTCAGAGGCCTTCGGTAATCTCAGGATTACTGGCCGGTTACGATGCTAAACCTATAGGGACCGGTTTGAGTCGTGACAACAAGAGAAAGACAAAGTAAACCATGAGACAGGGGCAATAATGGAAGAAAGTTGTAAAAAGCAATCCATGGCACAGTCTTTAAAACAAAAGTGTTTCTTATTAGGATTTGGCTTCTCTTCAATTAAATTTTCAACTGCACCAGACAGTCTTACCTGTAAGAATCATTAAACGAAGGTTTCTTACCGGTAAGAGTTTATGAAAACATGACTCGGTTAAATTTTTTCAAAGATTCCTACCGATAAGAGTCTTTTATTTAATGACTTTTACTGGTTAGAGTTTTCCATTTAATGATTCTTACTGATCAAAGTCTACCGTTTAATGATTCTTACTAATTAGAGACCTTAACTGTCTGGTTTAGTTAAAATTTCATTTGAAGACAAGCCATTCCCTTCTTATTTAAGGCTACATTTGTTTGGTGGATTAGGTTGAATAGGATTATGAGTACGGTGGGAGTGAATGAGGAGATTAGCAAGTTGGAGATGGAAGATAAAGATTATTTGTTTGTATATAATACTATGGTATGGAATTAATATATGAAATTATATAAATGCCCTCCAACTAACTAATGTTAGAATAATTACAAAATATATATAATAAAAAAATAAAAATTGGAGACAAGCCACATGGGGTGTCTTGTTCCTTACATAAATGCCCCCATACTAATTTATTTATTTATATTTTGTGCCATTTCATGTTGAAAATGATTTGATAGAGGGTTGAAGAGAATGGAGCTTTTATGTAATTTCATACCCCTTTACCAAGAATCCGTGGACTAAAATTTGAATGGGGACTTACTGTAATTGGTTTTTTGCGATCGCCCTACAGTTCGGACTCCCGTGGTTTTTGAACCTGGTTTTCACAAGTGCAATGTAAAAACAAAAGAATAAGAGTCTAGATCTGGCAAATATTTCGAAAATCCATTTTAATTAAGAGATGCCAAAAATGGACTGTATTGCCAGATTTCATAGTCGTCACCTAATATTTTTGAAAAAATTAGGAAAGCTATGACTCATTCCAAAGGGCACTTGTCCATCATAACCAAAGTTGTCTCAGTTCGAGAACTTAGATATGAGAGGGAAAGGTCATGAATTGAGCACTCCACTCACCCGGTCAAAAATCGGCCTCTACTAATCATGATGTGATTTTTATTTTAAGATTATATGCTCATGTTCTGATTATTAATTATCAATGCTAACATTACTACGTGAGGCAAACAAGTATAGACTATTTCACTCACTTTGGAAATGCTTTGATCTTATGTGATTTTAAAACAGGTTTTGGATGAGCACAACTTCAAAGGAAAAAATGAGCTCACGTGTCAAGCCCCAAATTTTAATTACTCGGAAACATTACCAAAGCCTTTAAATTAAGTCCTTTTTTTTTCAAACATTTATTACCCTTGAGTAATAGGAATACAATCATACAAGTTCTCTCTCTCGATGAATATTACAATGACAACAATACATGCCAATCTCTTACTGTGAAACTACAAATAAATAAAATACAAATACAGGATCCATTACATCTACAATGAAATTACATATAAAAGACACATGGACTTCTTAATTCTTCAGTCACAGAATCCACACTTTCTTCCTGTAAAAAGATAAAAAAAATAGGGGTGAGCACTAATGCCCAGTAGGAATCTCATAGTTCTCAATCAATAACTAACACACAGATAGAAATGATCATGCATGCAGGGTAATACCATATAGTAGGGTGACATCGTATAATTTCAAAATATCATAAGTAAGTGCCTTTTTCTCAAAAACTATTTAAACACTTTTAAGAAAAACCTTCAGCCATTAAAATCATCCCTTAACTTTAGAAAACCATCGATCCTTGTGAAACAAACATATTTGAGAAACAACATCATTTAGAAATTATAAACCAATTTGCAAAATATTTCTTATTTAATTTTCATTTTTAATATTCCTCTTTGTCTTTCATTCTTCCTTTCTACTGATTATATTTAATTAGGACTCCATTACTTCAAGTTCAAATTCCCTTTTTAATTTACTAATGATTCTCCTATACTCAATTTACACCGTTAATTACACTCTAACATTTCATTTCAAGATAACACAAGGTTAATAAACCCCTTTCAATTCAATCTCTTGTTTATTTACAAAACAACACTCATAACTTCCCTTTATTGTCACAACTAATTCATTATATTCACATCACCAATCCATAATCCCCTTACTCATTTTTGGGTTCCATACATTACAAATAATGTCTTTGTACATTTCCTCTTTATATCAAATTACACATAAATTTGCAATTTCACAAATTCATCACAAGTCACAAATAACATCATCAACTCAACACACTTCTCAACACATATCTCAACACAATCCACATTTTGTCAACTTACTACGGCGGGACAGCGGGCACCCAATTCATAACACTTTCCAGTTTTTTTCGGCTACTATACGGCGGGAAGTAAACTCCCAAAAACCATTTTCGCAAAAGCCATTTTCTTCCAAAACCATATTTTTCCAAAAACCAATTTTCATCTTTTTAAAACCATTTCCCCACATTTGCCGGGTACTATACGGCGAGATGTGGGCACCCAAAACATTTTCGAAAACCATCCGTTTTTCCACTTTTGCCGGTTACAATACGGCAAGACTATGTGGACATCCAAAAATCATTTTTTTCCACTTTCGCCGGCTACTATATGGCGGGACTGTGTGGACACCCAAAAACATCTTCCCACATTCGTCTAGCGATAAGCCTAGACAGGGCAATTGGGCACCTTTAATCCAGAGTCACCCCCACATTTGCCGGCTACTATACGGCAAGACATGAGCCCCCAAAAACCTTTTTCTTCAATTTTTAAAACCATCCCCCACGTTTACCAGCTATTATACAGACGGTCGTGGGCACCAAAAAAACCATTTTTTAACTCCCCGCGTGGGTACCAACACAACATCACCTAGCACAATTCAACCAAAACTCAACACAACCCAACACAACTCAACTCAAACTCAACACAACTCAACACAACTTAACTCAAACTCAATACACCCAACACAACTCAACTCAGCACAATTCAACATGATTCAAACACAATTCATCATAGTTCAACACAAGTCAATTCAACATTATTCAACACAACTTAATTCAACATAAGTCAACACAACTTAATTCAACAGCACTATTTGCAATTCAACATAATTCAAGATAAATTCTTGAATCCCACTTCAACATTCCATAACCAAGTTTATATCATCTATATCATTAACACATCTTTTCTCCCAAAGTCATTTCATGTTGTAACGTGATTTACATTGTCCATAATAAATGTTCAATCGCTAATTTTTAACATAATTTTCACACACTTCCAAAATTCAATTAAACTTGTATGTATACAATTCAATACCTCAATTTCATAATTCTACTTTCAATTTGGGCAAAATCATTAATTATCATCATGAATCAACCTACGATTTTCAAGAAAAATTAAGGTTGCGTTTAGTAGAGTTTTGTAAATATGATTTGAGAGTATGAGTTGTATTTTGAGTTTGTGAGTTGTGGAATTATGATTTGAGTGTAGAAAATTTGTTTGGTTATGGTTTTTGAATAGAGTGTTGAATTGAGTTTTGAATTGAGTGCGGAATTGAGTTTTGAAAGTTTGATTTGACATGTGAAGTAAGAAAATTTGTTTGGTTATGCGTTTTGGAAAGAGTTTTCAAAACTTAATTTAAATTACTATAACTCATAACAAAACACACTACTTTCATACTATTGAAAATTCTGATCAACACTCATAACCAAACTCTTTTTAAAATTCAATTAAAAAAAATTATTATTAACAGAAAATAACATTAATCAATTTTTTAATTGAAAATACTACAAAGGAAATAATTTTTTTTTCAAAATAAATATTCAAAAATTTTAAATCATAAATATTTAAATAATTTAAATAATCTAAAAAAAATTAATAAGTAAAAAATTAAAATAAATATTCAAAAAATTTAAATCGTAAAAATTTAAATAATTTAAATATTCAAAAAATTAAAATAATTTAAAATTTTAATATTTTAAATTTAAAAACAACTCTACACTCAAATCGTAACCAAACACATAAAACAAAACTCAATTAAAAAATTATTTTTAAAACTCATAACCAAACATATAACTCGAAACTCCATACTACTTTCACAACTCTACACTCAAATCGTAACCAAATACATAACAAAAAAATTAAAATATTTAAAAATATTTTTATAAAATAGAGTTTGAATTTATTTTTATAAAATATTTTAAAATTTAAAAAATTAAAATCGTAATATTTTGAAATTAAAATATTTTAAAATATTCAAAAAATAAAAAAAAATAAAAAAATTGTAACATATTTAAATATTTAAAATATTTAAAATATTAAAAAAATTAAAATATTGATTTGAATTGAAGTTTTGAAAAGAGTTTTGAATTATGTGTTTGGTTATGAGTTTTGAAAAGTAATGATTATATTTTGAATTGAGTTTTGAGAAATGGGTGTAGAATTATGATTTGAAAGCTCCAAACAAACAACACACTCAAATCAATGGGTAGAACTATATTTTGAGAGGCTTACCAAACGATTAAGATTTTCAAGAAAAATTCAAACTTCTCAAACCATTACTTTTTATTCCAATTTTCCCATTGATTACACACCTAAGGTTCATAATCCATAATCTTAACCCAACAATAGAACCCCAACACTTCAAACCCTAAACCCCCAAGTTCCATGATATAACAATATATGCTCAAAAATGTAGATTTTGCATTTATATAATCAAAATACCACAAATCTATCCATTAATGCAAGTATTGAAGAAGAACAAGGACCCCTACCTCAAGAATCAAGCTTTAGAGCAAGCTTTGATGAGATTCCTTCCCAAATCCGAATTCCAATCGGTTGAAAAGTGAGATCTTCAAACATTCTTCACGTTTTTGCAAGGGATCTTGGCCAAATCTTTGAGAAATTGGAGGTATTTGGGCCGAAATCTCTAGGGTTTTCGGACCTAGGGTGAAAGGAAGGAAGAGGGAAAAAGAAAGTGTAAAGAATGATCTAGAAACTCACTTTTTAAGTCACTGAATTCGCGCATTCTGCTCGAGCGTACCTGCTTCCAGCACAGATTCCAAAACTTCAAACGGGTATAACTCTCTCATTCGGACTCCGTTCTAGGTCGTTCTTGTGTCCAAATTGAAGCCCCGGAAACAAGCTTTCCAATGGTTCTAGCCTCACACCCAAATTCAAAGTGTGGAAAAAGAAAAGGGCAGAAGAGTGACGACTGATCGTAGGCAAGTTATTCGAATTAAAGTTTTTGGTCCAATCTTACTTTACCATCATGTTACCACCTCAATCAATGTCCCAAAATAAAATAGGGAGGCTCCAAACACAACAATAAAAGGTCAAAAACAATCCCACTAGTCTCAGAAATTCAAACTCAACCAGGTAGATCGCTTGAGCGCGCAGACCAACAAAGCCGTCCGCTCGAGCGGGAATTCACAACTCTCAGAATCTCGGACGGACTGCAAAAATATTGGGAGCCTCACAAGTCCGCTCGAGCGTCAATTCCCCCGCTCGAGAGGAGGGAAAAATTCCAGATCGTCACATCGCGCATACATTTGATTAAAATCATCACCAATGCAAGTAAAATAATCTCCATCCACAAGCATTCAAAGAGTTGTCTCAATTGAGCATATAGCCTCATGGTAGTATGTTCATCAGAGTAACAATCACACACATGCGATATGCTAAAGCGAAGAAAGTGCTCGTCCGAGGCAAACCAAAGAAAAAAAGAGAGTTAGAAAAAAATGCATGATCCTAACAAATGCATATGACTAATATAACACATACAAAATGTAACTATTAGATTCGACGAGTAACATGACATGCGAATCAACTCAAAACATGCGGTAACGCACGTATTCAAGTAATAAATGAAAATGATAATGATATTCAAGTGTGATGAGCCGAACCTCAATGCATGCAAAAATGGATGCAAGTCATGGAAATGATAAAGAAAAATATTATGCTATACAACCATGGTAAACATATAAATAAAAGGGAGAAAGAAATGGGGGTTGAAAGACATACATCATAGGTTACAAATTTTGCCCTTGCGCAAGAGAGTCTGAATGTCCGAATTAACTAATTATTACAAACCCAAATAAACTAACTAATTAGGTATTACAAATTCGAATGAACTAGCTAATTAAATACAAATTGAAACAACCAATTTAAAGGAATTAAACGAAAGGTGGAGAATCGTGCACGCACGAGCAAGAACATCCTTCGGAAACCCCTCTGCTCATTTATCAGAAACTGCTCTGCTTACAGTCTTAAAATGACTCTGTTTTGGGCCCCAGGATCTGCTTTGTTTTTCTAAAAAATGCACCACGGCTGTACAAAATGATGAGTCGGCCAGCCTTGCAAAGTGGTCGGCTGTATAGAGGACTGGCCGGCTGGCCACTGTTTCTGAGGAATGATCTGTTGTAACAGACATGGAACAGAGAAAAAACAGAGGGTTTCCAAAGGATGTTCATTATTCCTGCTCCCTTCTATCATTTATATTCAAGGAGAGAATAGGTTCATTTCTCAGATCATTAACATCACAAATTTGTTGCGTGATGATCTTAGAAGCGATAAGACATGAATTTAATGAGAGCAACCAAAATACAAACATTACCTCCTTCATATCATGGGTTTATTTCAAGGAAAGGGGTAAACTTGTTCTTGAACCATCAAACATCACAAAATAAGATGCGATGATTCTAGAAGCAAACAGGTTTAGTATAACGTCCAACTAAACCTAACCAATTTTGGTTATTTTTTTACCCTTTTTTACTCTGATTTTATTATCATTTTTTATTTTACCTTTCCATTTCCTTATCTTTTCTTCCTTTTTGTCCAAAGGTGACGATTAAGTCCACTAAGTCCCAAAGCAATAAGGATTAGTAAGCATGACTTGACCCAAGAAATGAACTTTTCGAGCTCTTTTCTACGGGGGAAATTACAAAGGAGGAATCAAACCCATTTATGAGCAATAATGGATTCGGAGCCAAACCCGAAATGAGCGATAATGACTCAAAGTCCAAACCCGATAATAAGCTATAATGAAATCCTTCCCTTATGATTTCCAAAGGTCTAAATATAAAGTTAGTCCCTTAGAAGTGATGCACTGTCGATTAAGGAAGATATCGAACGAGAGATCACGCTTAGCATAAGAAAGACGTGATGCCCTGATAATGAACCTCCGAAGAGATCAAACCATTTAGCACATGGAACCCCTTTCTTATGCCATGAGCGAAAATCTTTTTGTTTAATACAACCCTTAATCAAAAGAAACAAAGAAAGGAGGGAGGTTGAAAGTGCAAATGGAAAGGTGGTGATTACAATGGTGTGAATATTTATATGAAAACTATGGAAAGAAAAACTATCTACTCAAATAAATTGGCGGCTATTGCCTATATGCTGAATCTATGAGGCTTACAACAATACAAGTATGATATTAAATAAACACACTAAACAGCCCCTTAAATCCAAAAAACAATGTTTAAAAATCAAAGAAAACAAGTGGAAAGTATGGACATAACCTATGGAATAAAGCCTAGGGAAGGGTGGTCAACCCCTCTACTTTTAGCAAAGTTAAAATCACATTTTTAAGCCTAAAATAATCTGAAAATCAATATTGAAATGAAGAACAAGAAGTTTAAGAGAAAGGGAAATGAGAAGAGTTGAAGAATCAATCTTTAGAGGAGAGAAAGAGTTTTTTGGTTCACAAACTTCAAGCCAATCACTCTCGAGTTTTAGAAATCAGTCTTAAAGCTTCACCAAAAGCTTCAAATGCAAGCTTCAATGGTGTATCTATCTTGTATCTATATTTAGGAGGGTAGAGAATGCTTGGGAGAGTCCTCTATGCCTTTTGAAATATGTTCTAACCCTAAAATCTGAGGAGAGGTGCTCTATTTATAGGTTTTCCACCGTCTTAAGTCGTAAAGATCTGCAAAAAATTGACATGTGGCCAAATTTCGTGCATGGAAACAGCTGGCTGCTGTAGAATATCTGTTTCGCCGAACATGGCCGACCGACAGACCATGAGGGGGTACAGCCAGCCAAACAAAACTGGCCTGTCGACCATGTGATGGCTTGTAGTTCTCTGGGTGGTTAGGCTAAAAGAAAAGTGGTTTTGATCAAAAAATGATGTAAGGTTTAGGTTTTGAATCTCAAAAGTGAATTCCTTTTGTTGAAGATTCGAAACATTTGAACAGCATAACGTTTCATCATCGAGTGTTCGGAATGAAACGCCCAAGTCTTAAAGGCGATAAAAAATGAGGTGTCTACACTTACGTGTAACTCTTAATAGGTGGACTTATTATTCAATATGTCCTACGATAATTAATGGCGTTTTTCATCAAGCACTATCAAAAAAAGTCACTAATTGTTAATTTTCAACGATAGTTTAAAAATTTTGTCACGAAAAATGTCACTAATTATAAGTTTTAGTTACAGTTTAAAAAAAAATCGTCATAAAAAAATATCACTAATTTTTAACTTTCAGCGATAGTTTAAAAAATTAGTCACAGAAAAACATCACTAATTATAAATTTTAGCGATAATTTACTAATTGTTAATTTTTAACGAGAGATGCAAAAAAATCATCATAGAAAATTATTTTTAGTGACAATTTTATTAAGATTTATTTTCAATAAGACTTAATGAGAATTAAATTTAACTATTAAGACTTGGTGATAATTTACTTTTTCAACTTCGCTAATCCCCTTACATAAATGCCCCCATACTAATTTATTTTTTTTTTTTTTGTGCCATTTCATGCTGAAAATGATTTGATAGAGGGTTGAAGAGGAGGGGGCATTTATGTAATTTCATATTCCTTTGCCAACAATCCGTGGACTAAAATTTTAATGGGGATTTAGGTGTAACTCTTAATAAGTAAACTTATTCAATAGGTCCTATGATAATTAACATCATTTTTTATCAAACACTATTAAAAAAGTCGCTAATTATTAATTTTCAGCGACAGTTTAAAAATTTTGTCACAGAAAATGTCACTAATTCTAAGTTTTACTTACAGTTTAAAAACAATTGTCACAAAAAATGTTACTAATTTTCAACTTTCAGCGACAGTTTCAAAAATTTGTCGCAAAAAAACGTCAATAATTATAAATTTTAACGATAATTTATAAAAATCGTAACAAAAAGGTTATTAGTTGTTAATTTTTAGCGAGAGATACAAAAAAATGTCAAAATTTTTTTTTTTAATGATAATTTATTAATACTTACTTTCAATAAAATTTAAAAAGAATTAAATCTAACTATTAAAACCTACTGATAATTTATCACTTCCACATTGATAATTGCCCACTTCAACTTTGTTAATCCAGATGTGCAATGGGATTGCCAATTCGGCGGTGTCACAAATTCAGTCACAAAACTCAACCACTCCAATACCACCCGACTTATCGTCACTCCAATCCCACCAACTAGGAGGAATAACAAACATTTCCTGAGGCGCAGGAATAACAGACACTTCCTAGACTAACAGACATTTCCTAAACCAAAGAACGAGACATGTCCAATAGCAAAGAAATAGACAAAAAAAAAGTCGCTATCATCACTGCTGCAAGTGAAGTAAACGAAGACAGCTCAGACCAATCTAACCCTCGTTACCTATATATGTTCGTTGCGCGTCCTTATGGCACCCAAGAAATCTCAAATCCCTAATTGCCTTTTGTGTTTCTTTGATCGTGGTAAGCTCAAATCAAATTCACTATCGATCTCACTCTGTATACATAAATGTTCATATATAAAAACCAATTTGAGCATTTCCAACCTTTTACCTTTCGTTTTTCATCAAATTTATTCAATAATTCAGATCAAAGCTTTGAATTTGATATAGCTAGAATCAAATTTTTCATCAATTTTGTGTAAAAATACCTAATTTATCCCCCCCAAAAAACATCCTTTTAACCAATGAAGGTGAAAAAAAACTGATCTCCAATCCTTCAGCATTTAACAATTTCATCAAATTTTAAGTTAAAATAGGGTTGTTGAAAATTTGATGAAAGATTGATTCATCTCTCATTTGATGAAATATGTGGTGAAAACTTGATTTGATGCAAGTTTGATCAATGGATTCGATCTCATTTTTCTCAACCTTGGAGATGCTTTTAGGATATGTGATTAGATCTGTTGATTATTTTTCACTATATTTGAAGGGAGAGAAGGTCTAATATGGCGACAAAGACAAGCGGAGGTGACCCAAAAGAAGCAGATTTGAAGGGAAAGGGGCATGAGAGGATTGTAACGAGCAATTTACCGCTGGCCTTTATTGGTCCTTATCCGGTATCAACATCCTCAAATTTATGGTCTTTGCTTTTCTTTTCTCTAGCCAATTACTTTTTTTTTTCTTGGTTTTGGGTTTCAATTGTAATTTTCTCCCCAAAATAACTTCTTTTAATTTTAATTTGATGAAACCGAAATAGATATGAATATCCCATGTAATTTTGATTGGTTTATTGTAATTTTGATTGGATTATAGATATTCAGTTCAGATTTATTTAGGGTTTAGGATAATTCAGACAAGGTTGTTCGTCGTTTCTTTCAGGAGATAGCTCCATATTATGCTAATTGCGCTTTTTTTTGTTTTGTTTTCTGATAAACACTCAATCTTTGAGATCATTTAGTTATGCTGGGTTTGGCTGGGGGATTTGAGAAGGGATTTGGAAAAGGAAAAGGAAAAGATGTGTGAAACTAGGCAAATTTTCCCTTTTCCTTTCTAAATCCCTTCCCAAATTCCCCAACCAAACACAGTCCTAATGTACTGGCTTACTACAAATAATCTGAAACCAAATTTGTTAGAGTATATTCATACTCATTTTTTATGTTGGATTCCATACACAGAAGGTTTGTAGTGTTTGCAGTTTCATTTTCATTTGGGCTACTTTCTTCTACTAGCAACTAAATTTTACCATGTAAAATACATTGATGCCCGCAAAAATTTAGTAAATACATATTCAGCGTCGTTTTCCTTAAGATGATATTCGCCCCCATCAATACTGTCAAATATAATGTGCACCAGGTTACCCGCAAATCCGCCTCGAAGATACAACAAAACCCAGTCTGATGTCTGACTGCGTTATACATGAACGAAATCAGATCCGAATGCCTTTGGATTTTTCTAATCCACCAAGTAAAGAACAAAATAACAATATGAATCATTAAGAGAAATTCCATGGATTTTCTTTGGATTTCGTATGGATTTCTTCTTTTCCAATTTCCAACCCATTATGCCTTTTTATAGGTATGGATCTGTGTCAATAAAGGTGATTTTGGGTAAAGTTTACCAAAATAGTACTGAGTATGTATTTGCTAAATTTTTATGGGCACAAATGTATTTTACATGGTAAAATTTGTTGCTTGTAGAATAAAGTAGCCCAAATTAGTATGAAACTACAAACCTTATCTGTAAGGAATCTGGCAGCATCACAACTCTTCTTAACATCATGGGGAACCTTACGAACAAGATTAACCGTCCGGCGAGGCAAACCACCAGTAAACGCCCGGTAGCCAGACACACCAACAAGATTAACCTTCTGGAGAGGCACAAAAACAAGATTAGCAGATAATCACCTAAATAAGCATACCAGAGCCCACTACAATGTTGTCAATATCTTACGATTCATTATACTCAATCTTCCGATTTTATACTTTTTTAGAGATAAATTGATATTATCATCAATACATATCTTAAATTAAATGCATCTTACGATACATATATGATACATGATGCAATATACGATATGTGATACATAATGTGATACATATGTTCCATAAATACTAGTGTCGGTTTGGTTTGATTTTTCAAAAATTGTTTTTAGATGTGTTTTCGTTTATTTGGTATGTCCGTGAACAACATAAAGTGATTTTGCATAAAGTTTACCAGAATAGTGCTGAATACGTAATTACTAAATTTTTATGGGCATCAATGTATTTTACATGGTAAAATTTAGTTGCTAGTAGAAGAAAGTAGCCCAAATGAGAATGAAACTACAAACCTTCTATGTAGGGAATCCGGCATAAAAAAATGAGTATGAATATACTCTAGCAAATTTGGTTTCAGATTATTTGTAGTAAGCTAGTACATTAAGGCTGTGTTTAGTTGGGAAATTTGGAAAGGAATTTGGAAAAGAAAAGGAAAAATTCACTTAGTTTCACACACATTTTCCCTTTTCCTTTCCAAATCCCTCTTCAAATCCTCCAACCAAACACAGCATAACTAAATGATCTCAAAGATTGAGTCTTTATCAGAAAACAAAACAAAAAGGAAGCGCAATTAGCACAATATGGAGCTATCTTCTGAAAGCAACGACGAACAACCATGTTTGAATTACCCTAAATAAATCTGAACTGTATATCTATAATCCAATCAAAATTACAATAAACCAATCAAAATTACATGGGATATTCAAATCTATTTTGGTTTCATCAAATTAAAATTAAAAGAAAGAGTTATTTTGGGGAGAAAATTACAATTGAAACCAAAACCAAGAAAAAAAAAAGTATTTGGCTAGAGAAAAGAAAAGAAAAGACCATAAATTTGAGGATGTTGATACCGGAGGAATAGGAAACATCAACTTGCAAATTAGACTCGCCCGACGCCCCGTTCCCTTCACATCTGCTTCGTTTGGGTCACCTCCGCTCGTCTTTGTCGCTATATTACACCTTATCTCCCTTCAAATATAGTGAAAAATAATCAACAGATCTAATCACAAGGTTGAGAAAAAAAAGATCCAATCCATTCATCAAACTTGCATCAAATCAAGTTTTCACCACATATTTCATCAAATGAGAGATGAATCAAATCTTTCATCAAATTTGGAACAACCCTATTTTAACTTAAAATTTGATGAGATTGTTAAATGCCGAATGATTGGAGATCAGTTTTTTTCACCTTCATTGGTTAAAAGGATGTTTTTTTGGGGGATAAATTAGGTATTTTTAAAAAGAATTGATGAAAATTTTGATTCTCGCTATATCAAATCAAACAAAGCTTTGATCTATATTATTGAATAAATTTGATGAAAAATGAAGGGTAAAAGGCTGCAAATGCTCAAATAACTTTCTATATACGAACATTTATGTATACAAAATGAGATCGATAGTGAATCTGATTTGAACTTACCACGTTCAAAGATACACAAATGCGATTAGGGATTTGAGATTCTCGGGTGCCATGCGGAGGCGTGACGAAAGCCCATATATAGCTAGCGAGCGGGATGATGTTCTACCACTTGCTACAGTGAAGATGATGGCGACTTCTTTTTTGTTTGTTTCTTTGTTTTAGGCCATGTCTGGCCCGACATCTCCAACAAAACATGATAATTTTTACTATCGTTTACTTACATTCGTTTTTATAAACAAAAGTTCTAAAAGAAATTTTAGAAACGTAATTTTTACATTTGTTTTTATAATGATTATTAAAAGAGAACATTAGTTTAAGTTCCCTCTCCCATTTTTAGTAATGAAAGAGATTCACAATATTATTTTGTGATGTCTAACCCTCAACCCCATACACATATATCACAGAGAAATTTGACTCTATCAAATCAACTCACCGATCTCGATCTCACGGTCATTATGTTGCTGACTCCGGCGAATCGAGGATAGAAGAATGGAATCACAGCGGATCGAGAGCACCGAAACGAAGGCTCGATGTCGCTAAGGTTCGCCATTGCTGTAAAGCTCTATCTCCAAGCTATTTTCCAGGTTTATAATCCTTAACTTTGGGAATCTCCATATCTAACTCCTCAGTGCCATTTTTTTGAGCACAGAGCTTCTTAGTATAATCAATAGGTAAGGAAAGCCGCATCTTCCTTTTCACTTCCTCCTTATTTGCTATAGTAACATTTGATCAATTACTTCATATTTCCTAGTAACAAGAGGAACAAGGCTTGTTTTGGTCTTTCGAGCACCCCATTTATGTTCATCAGCTAGAGAATCAAACCCATCATCTGGAATTAAGTATCTCTCTCCTCTTGACCCCCTTGATCCATTTTCTAGTTGAAAATTGGAGTCACTTACCAAGTTCGAGGCACTCTCACTCTCTGGGCCACTGTAATGGTGAATATACAGGTATTCCAAATGGAAAACAATCAATTGCTTTGTATTTGTAAAGTCTAGTTTCAAAAATTAACAATTTTGTTCAGAGAAAATTTAATTTTCTCTGGTTTGAACCCAGAGTAATTCTTTACAGATAATGAGACAAATTTCTCTAGGAATTTCTCTGGTTTGGAGAGAATTTCTCTGGTTTGGACAAAATTTCTCTAGAACCAGAATTTCTCTGGTTTGGACAAAATTTCTCTAGAACCAGAATTTCTCTAGTTTGGACAAAATTTCTCTAGAACCAAAATTTCTCTAGTTTGGACATAATTTATTTGGGACTAGAATTTCTCTGGTTTGAACCATAATATCTATGATTGTATACACCTTAGAACCATACAAAGCCTACAAACATAATGACTCTTGTACTTAGCTTATAGAAACCATATATTGTAATAAACAGGGCACATTTGGCTGCTATTGATTCTTTTTACCATAATATATGTGGGAACTCACTGAAAAAGGTAATTTGTTCTTAATGTCGTCACCGTCTCTCTTTATCGGAAATTCTTGTTATGATTTTTAACAAATTAAAATAATTGCAGGCTATAAAGAGTGAAACTTCAGGGAAATTTGAGCTTGCCCTTTTGACAATTCTACAGTGTACACATAATCCTGCAAAGTGCTTTGCAAAGGTATTTATCCAGTCTTAAGTTTTTCATTTCTTATTAATGTAATTAGGACTTCTTAGGATGCATATATATATATATATATATATGGTTGTATGTAATAGTTTTAGGGACTAGACTATCATTTGAGTCCTGAACAACTAGTTTTTGGGATATTGACTTGGGATTGTGACTTCTCAATTTCTTTGTTCTTCAACAATACTTCTATGCAACGCCACTAGTGCATAATGTTTTCTCAATTTCATTTTTGGTCAAGACAATATGCAATATATCTTTACTTTTTGTGATAGGATTATAGTTCTCACAACATATGGAGTATATAATTTTCTTTTTAACATATAAAGGCTATTTTGTTTTGATTGCTGTGTTTGTTTTTGTTTTTTTTGTTTTTTAATTTTTCTTATATATATATATATTAACTCATATGATCCATCATGGGGATTCAAGTTCAATCCATTGATAACTACTTTGGAACGTTACAGGTATTACATAAGGCGATGGAAGGATTGGGAACCGACAACACAACACTTATAAGGGTTACCATGACAAGAACCGAGATTGATATGCAATACATTAAAGGCCAACACCAGAAGAAATACAATAATGTACTTTTGTAATTCCTTATCTTGCCTAGAAATGTGCCATGTGTTTAGCCTAGTATATCTTCATGATTTGGCTTAGCTTATTGAAACTTTTGGTCATGATTTGTCATGCTTTAGGTCTGTTGGCCACTGTTTTTGTCATGTTCGTCGTGTTTTGCATAGCTCCTTTGCATTCTAGAACTTTGGCCTTGAGCAAATGAGTCATTAGCATGCTTTGGTTAGGTTGTTTGAATGATTTGGAGTCACCTCTCATGCTATTTCAGTCCCTATATCATGCTTGTATGACAGCATTTATCATCCTTTTATGCCTTGAGGTGTTGTAGTTTTGTGGCTTTAAATGGGCATTGTCCATGCTTGTATGTTTAAGTCACTTGGGTTGCCATTCATGAGGGTTTTGGGGCGTGTTTTAATGCATTAAAACTCTGTTGTTTTTTTTTTTTTGGTTGTTTCATTCATACCATGTGTGGTTATGATAGTTGTGGTAGAAGGCTTCTTTTATGCCTTAGCCTTATGCTCTTCGGTATGCAAGTTTGCATGAGTATTTGCCCATCATTCCATCACTTTTGGCCACTGTTTTGGGGTGTGGCTGAGGGTCCTCCATCTTAGTGTAAGTCCATGGATCATATATTCGCATCTTGTAGTATGCTCATGACATTGCATGTTGTGGTATCCTTATGGTTTGTGCATTGTCGCATGCCCACCTCTTTACATACTTGCCTATCTAGTGTGCATTGTAGTATTGCTTGTAGTGTTGCATGCTAGTGGCATTACCATGTTGTTTTGCATGATAGTTTGCATTGCATCACATTTGACATGTTTTGCATCTTAGCTTCTTGTTGCATTTTTGAGCCATGTTTGCACAACATGCATTGCATTGCTTGGTTTGGGGTGTCAAACCTAGTGTGAGGGTGAGAGGTGTTCATACTACAAGTGATGAAACACATCTCAACCCTCGGTCACCGAGGCCCTTGACTTTGACATGATAGGGTCTTGGTCCTCATTTGTGTGTTGCATGCATTTTACATTGAATGGCAAGTTTGGTCCCTTAGGCTATCAGGCGCAATTGATGGCCCAACGATCAAGGACCATGCTCCCCTGAGTTCAATACATGATAGGGAACATGACCATGCTTACATGTGCTTGAAATTCTATGCCATGCACTACCTGTCCTCTGCTGCTGTCAAAAACCAGCTTCTGCAGGAAGTTTCTGCCAATCGGCACTGTATAATGTCGACCGGCCGTGGATTGGTGGCCGATAGACTTGAAAGAAGCCGATGGAAGTTTCCCATGGCCGGTGGTCATTTCACTTAGCCGGTGGTGTTATGCAGTGCTCATTGAAGATACTCTGAGACTTTGGCAATTTTCGGAGGAGCAGGGCAGCATTAACAGAGGCAGCAGTGGCATGGTACAGGTTTCCGGGCAAAATGGACCGAGCATACATCATTCGCGTATCCCGAGGCGGAGGCTGCAGCCATCTTCTCTTTGCATTCAACTTGTTAATTAGATTAGAAATTTTGTAGTAATTAATTTAGTATTATTTATTCGGACTGTAATATTTATTTGGGACCCTCCGAGTGAGGGCAATTGTGTAATAAGTGTGCGTGAGTGTGTGTATGTCTTCCAACCCCACGTCTTTCTTCCCTTTTATTTGCCCGCTTACGATGGTAGACTAGGGCATATTTAAATTAGCATACCTTATGCTATACATGCGTGCATTCATACATTTGTCCTGCATGCACCGGGCTCGGCACATCATTCTAACTGCATTTGTATTTCAAACCTAACTTGAATACATGCTACTTGTGCATTTTCACATGCCATTCATAGACTAGCCGAGCCTACTCTAGTGACATTCTGTATGCGTTGCATTAGACATTCAAACATGGACTTGGATCATGCATTGATTGCTAACGAGTTTTTTTGTTTTGGCTCGGAGTACTCGGTAAGCATTTATGCTTTAGCATACCGCATGCGTGTGAGTGTTGCCATAACAGCATGATTGCCATGAGGCTAGCTGCTTATGTGATATAACTGCTTGAATGCTTGTGGATGGAGGTCGAATTGCTTAAATTGGGATAATGCATTAAAACTGTGAATTTTAAGCCCACCAGATAGTGGCAAAATTGTGTTTTTCTAAAAGCCCACTCGAAGGTGGCGAAACCCGTTTTTTAGCCTACTTGCGAGTAGCAAACCATTTTCAAAACAAACATGCTATGTTCCAATTCAGGTGATTTGGTCTATACTTTTGTGTTGTGCGCATAACATAGTAATTCTAGGCTAATAAATGGAATAAGAACACATAACGTTTTCAAAACTAGATATCATGGTTAGTAGAGGCCGATCTTCGGATCGGGCGAGAGGGGGTGCTCATAGCTGACCTTCCCCAATCGTACCCAAGTTCCCGAGCCGAGGCAACTTTGGTGATGACGGACACGTGGCCTTTGGCACCGAGTCAAGGTTTCCTAAATTCCCCCAAAATAAAATATTTAGGTGGCGACTCTGTATCTGGCAAAGCAGTCCATGTTTGGCACTTCTTTCAAAAAGCCTGTTTTCTCAAAACAATTTTCCAGATTTGAACTCTTTGGTTCAGATTAAGAACCGTGACACAAATCGAGTCCGAACTGTAGCGGGGGCCCCTCGCGGGCGCGTGCTACAAGGGGCGTTACATTAGTTTTGTGCCTTTAGTAGTTCATTGTCTTTCGCAGAGATGAAATAGCTGAATGCAGCAAAAAGGCCTACGATTCACTTTCAATTAATGATGCCCGGAAAATATTGTTGTTCTCTTCTGACAAAAAACTTTTTGAATATGTCAAAGAGGTAAAATTCTTGCTGCTAAGCCCATTTTCATTCTTATTGTTAACCAATGGAATACATTAATGGCTAGATCTACTTTGTTGGTCTATAGTTAAAGGGAAGTGCTAACCATCTAATTAGAAGTCAATTCTTATTTTTCTTGTTTTCTGTTTTTCTTTATTACCCATCATTTTTACTTGCCCCCCTCTAGGCCAAGAGCTGTATTGAGCAAAATTTTGTTGGGTAATATGATATGGAATATTACAGTGTCTACACAATAAAAATTGGATTCTACATACTGTTTTAATATTTGTTTTTCCTTTATTTGCCTCTCAATAGTTTGTTAGGTCCTAGTCCGGTGCTTGGAAATGGTGAGGGAAAGTAGAAAGAAAGGAGAAATAATTGACAAAGAAAAGTTTTTAAAATTTTTCTTCCTTATTTTGTCGTACATAAATAAATATTAAATTAAAAAAATCATAAGAAAAGGTAAGAAATCAAAAATAAGAGGGAAAAAAATGATATTAAAAGTTGACGGGTTTGTTTGGTTTGTATCTTAAGATATAATTTTTGAAAAAAAAAATTCAAAATTTTGTTTTGTTCAAATATTTTGAAAAAAAATTTCCAAAATCGCTTTCTCTCTACACATCAATCATTCACTTTTTTTTTTGTCTCATCTCTCCTTCTCAATCACTTTTTTTTTCACAAACATTTACTCAATTATAACAAAATATCAAATCATTCCAAATTTCAAAACTATTTTCAAAATATTCAACCAAACAAACCAAAACAATTTCAAACTCTTTTCCCAAATTTTTTTTTAAAGTTTATTTCAAAACAAAAATCAAACACACATGACATTTCTCCCTTTTTTTCACCATGTTTTCTTTTCTACACTATTTTCCAAGGTAACCAAATGAAGAAAAATGACTTCCTTTCTATTTTCCTGTTCCTTTTTTTTTTTTTAATCACCAAATCAATGAATTAAATAGAGCGTAGATGGACGGGCTTTGTGGAGTTGCAATATATGCATTATTTATGGTTTATCATTCTATACTTAAATGATAGCATATTAACCTTGTATTAATGATAATACCAAAATCCACCAACATGGAAGCCTTGTTCTTGATTTGGTGTCCAATGCAAGGGTTCTTTGATATGCTTCGTTCTATATGCAATTTACAGGAACATCCTGAGTGTGAGATAAAGAACGGGTTTGTGATTTTCCAAAAGGCAAAAGAATCTGCACCTTGCAAGCAGATACCATCTCTGGAACTCATGAATCAGACACTCAGTTATCCAAGGGATTTGGAGCGAATAGTGTGAAAGATATGTTGCTCGATGTTGTCAATGCTACTACCATTCTATGGTCCAACTTCCTGATGCTGAACTTGTGTTTTGCTGAATTTTTTTCTTGATGCTAGGATCACATAATGTAGTTAAATTTGTTCACTATTCGCAGTGTGCATTCACAGCATTTTGTTTTGGCTTCCCCTTAATTGAATACTTTATTTCTTTTTCTTTCTTATCATTTACGGAACACCGTTTATTTTAAATTGCAATCTCTGTGTAAGGAGAACAAGAAAATTAAACTGGATGGCTGATTGGATTAAGAATCCTTTCTCTCTCTCTCTCCCTCTCTTGTGCGCACACGTGCACACACAACACAACTCTTACTATGTATGTAGCACATTGTCAAAGTAGTGTTAGTCCTGCAATGTTTGTGAGTTCAGTTTCAATTTTTGCGTGATTAAGTTTTAGTAATAACCAACTTCACTTGATTAAACTTATATTATGTGTTTTACAACTTGGGATTTCTTTCTTGTGTACCGATTATTACGTGGTCCTAAATTTTCGTATTTAAAACTTAGAAATGAACTGAACTATGCATTGATTTTTTCCAAGACTGCTTGGTTGTTAGGAGTGTAACCAATAATGAGTGGACTTGATTGTAGAACTCACACGTTTTGTGTATGTATTACCGTATAAATTGAAATTAGCTTCACATAAACTTAGATCAATTTAATGCTAGCCCAACAATGGTTGTGTAAATCTTAAATGTTTTGAGTTATTTAACAATGACCATTTGCAAATTAAGATTTTAAAATTAAAACATATTTATAATAAGATAAGTTTTTTTTCCTTATTTTGTTGCCTATCACATTAAATTATTTTTAAAGATTCATAAATATTTTTTGATATTTCTTTTAGTATTTTCCTTTAAGAATCCGCCCGTGGGGACTCATGGGTCCCATGTCCATCAAGCTATTAAAATTTTTATTTATTTATTTGTTAAGATTTTATTTTAAATAGTTTAATCCTATTAAAAATTTAAAGAACTTCCAAATAGAACTCTACACCCACCACCAAAAATCAACGGCTCTCTCTCATTAAAAAAAAAAAAACTAAGGGTCTCACTAAATATTTTATTTAAGATTGAGTTTTTCTTAAGTTTAATTTGAATTTGAGAGAACTTAAAGGGCCTGTGGGACTCATCAAGTGTTTCATTTTAAAAATCTTAATTGTTCATTTTGTAAGACTTTCAGTGTTTATCATCTATGAAAAAAGGAGATATCGAACCAATAATCGTAACCATTTTATTTTATCACGTTCGTATATCAAAAGTGAATGATTTATTTAAAAATATATATATATATATATTTATCGTCTATTATTTTTAAGACAAACGAGATAAAATAAATATGTTACGATTATCAAATCAATATAAATATTTTTATAGATGATAAAAATCAAAGGTATTACAAAATGAATGGTTCGAAATAATTAAACAGAACCTCAAGTTCAAAGCCTAACTTTTTATTTAATAACAAAGAGTCAGTTATGTAATTGAATGACTGATTAATAGATGAATGAGTTCATACATAAAAAAATGATGTATTTGATATCATTGACAATGAAATTATTATATAACGATTCTAAAAATAAAATATCATCCAGTGCAATTGTAAAACTATCTGATTCTACCAAGTCTGTGGAGCTAGAATCAGGATTGAATCAGTCTTGTGAGTCAGAGTCTAGTGATTTTGGGGGTGATACCCGGACATCATTGTCCTTTCTGTGTCTATCTTTTATTTCCTTTTGAGTCTGTTTCAATCATTGAGTTAGAAGTTCTTAATGAAAATGCAGTAATTTTCACTTACTTCTCTGTGCCTTTAAGTCATTGCATTGACCAAAATTTTCAAAACTTTTTCCAAACCTTTATTAAGAATGAAAAGGAAGAAATTCCTCAGGATTTGTAAAATTTGATTAACTGAGAGGAGAAAAGGTGTGCTAAGCCCTTAATGAATGAGATCATATCTGTTAATGTGGGTATTGAAAAGGATCTGGGCTTGGTCTAGATTGGTTCTGCATTGTTTTCAAAGGAGCATGAGTGAATAGTCACTTTATTAAAAGATTTCAAGAAATATTTTGTGTGGTCCTACGAAGACATGCCCATAATTGATCCTGACATTATACAACATAGGATCACTCTCAACTTGATACCCAACCCCCTTAGCTTTCAAACCTTGATTCATAATGTTCAAAAATCAACCAAAATATGAGGATTACATAGCCAGATTGGAAGCAGGCCTCGAACTAAGAACAAAAGGTGGTATATGATCGAAGAAGGCTTGCAGAGCCAAATTAGAAGCAGCCCTTCAACTAGGGGCAAAAAGGTCAAATGTGATTATAGATTCAAAATTAGATCATTTCTTAAGCTAGTGGATACCAGAAAGAAAGTCAAATCCCGAAATTTGAGAGAAGGAAATTTATTGCTAAAAGACAATCGAACTCCTATCCAAAACCCTATGGGCAAATTTAAACCCGATTGGACGAGTCCCTACGTCATCAAGTCTATCAAGTCAAGAGTAATAGTCATTCTCATGGATTTGGATGGCCTAGATATGTTATAACCAATCAACATGGACAAGCTAAAACAAGGTACTACCCTTTGAGAGGCTTGAAGGGCCAAACATTCGTATGGGCGACCCAGGCAACAGTTAGAGCAAAACAACAAAATAAAAAAATAAAAAAATAAAAATAAAAAATAAAAAAATAGAAAAATGAAAAAAGCTCGCAAAGTCGAAAACTCAAAAGAACGACTTTGCCAAAAATTAGAGTACAAAAGGGGAGTGTTAATACCCAAGTAAACCTTACCCGTCAACTACATAAGACCTGATTCCTATTTGGGGATACGTACGCAACTTCATCCTGAAGTTCGGCCCCAACCATTTTTAACTCACTCATCTCATCCATGTTTGATTAGTGTATCTGTATTCGACTCGACTATCATATCCATGTTCAATTGGGCTATCTTCATTAGTTCAATTGTCTTATCTCTTCTTCATGGAAGGTTCAGTTACAAGACAAATCAAGCTCGGGTTATTTGTGCATCTCAAAGGTTGATTTCATGTTGATTGAGTAATGGCCATTTGCGAAATTAAATTTTGATACTTTTTAATGAGGTTGACTGATCTTCTCGAAAATTATTCCATTTTTGCAAAACCAGACCATTCTTTAGACCAAAAAGAGAAAATTTTCAGTGCTCATAGCTTGGCTTACATGATATCAAAACAGAGTGTCGCGACCTGAACCCCGTCTCTTAAGGGTCGATGAAGTGACTGGCCAATAATCCATAATTACCAAAGGCCTTCTTGTCCAAATCAAAATAATCGAGGCTACTGGAAGCTATTATATAGAAATAACCAATAGTCCATTGAGCTGTGCAACTATATGAATGACCATGTACATATATAACCATTAATTTACCCACATACAGTAATTCTTACACACCATCTTGTACAACATTTATGCATGTACATATAAACAAAAGCCCAACATTTTGAACAGTAACTCGATATCGGTCTACCAGACCTAACCACAGCTCAAAGGCACCAAAACTCATAGGGCTTTAAAGGGTGGATCGACTCTCTCCCTAAGTTGGTTCTCCATGATGCTCACCTACACATATATAAAATAGTGAGCTAAAGCCCAGTGAATAACATTAAAGTAAAGAGGTTAGTGAATGAATTCCAAAGCATATCATAGACAGAAAATCAATCATACATATCTATCATATCAGTCTCATATTAGAACATAATAATGGTATACCCATAGGTACATTTCGTAACGTCTTCCAACTAGAGTAATCGGTCCTGGAACCAATTAAACACATATCACCACTATGAAGTGGCTAACGAGATCTCGTAATCACATGTATATCATGGAACCACACTAACGTGTCGTTTCCCATGACTTAGGGCTGTCCTTGGATGCCATACTATTATTTGCAAACTGGATATTCGTTCATAGAATCAAAATCACATTTCAGAAACATATCATATCATATAGCATTTCGTATAACATTTCAAGTATAGTGCATATCAGCATATCTTTACAGAAATGTTACTCATAGTGGGCTTGCAGAAATAGTCGGTCGATCCTCGACTTGTGACCTACAATCACAAATATGCATAGCACAATACCAATCCTAGCATTTCACATGCAATCGGTCATTCAGTCCTTAAACGTATTTAGTTGTTACTTATTTAGCCAATTAATCCAATTCGTTCTTTAACTTCCTATATGATTATGAAATGCATATGAGATGCACTTGAAAACCATGTAAACAGGGCTAGGAAGTTGGAAGAATAGAAAGAAATCAAAACTAGAAAATCTACCCAGTTGGCTGCATGTGCGATGGCCTGGCCACACTAGCGGCAGAAAACAGTATGCAATTTTTAGCAACCAAGGCTTGGCCGCTCTAGTGGTGACCTGGACCGCTAGAGCGGTATGGGTAAAATTTCAGGACGAAAATGTTGAAAACATAGACCCTTTTTCCTTTGCCAAATTCAACTTCATATCATGGAAATCAAGGACCAAACCCTTTAGAAACATGTTGAATGTAACATATCTAGCTTTAAACAAAATCATAACTTCAAAGTGGAGCTTAACTTTCATACAAAACATTCAAACCCTTGAGTTGAAATACAAAATCATCATTTATGCAAATTGAGCTCCAATCTTTGAAATCCATGGAGTTTATCTTCAAATCTCAAGAATCATGCAAGAAAAACAAGTTTATTGACATGATTTTCATGAATCTATGCCATGCATGAGGGTACAACATGTTCTTAACATTTTATAGCAAAATACATGCAAAACTCACATAATCCATAAATCCAACTCCATAACACTTAATCTTCAAGAATTGAGAGTTAGATTTAATCTTGTATAATCTTGTTGAATACAAGCTTGATCTTGAGCCTCTCCTTCAATTTCTACACATTCTTCTTGGTTGATCTCTTTCTTTCTTCTCTGTTCTCTCTTTCTTCATTTCTCTCATTTCTTCCAGAATTCTCTCCTTTTTTCTTAAGATATTTTGGGCTCTTGGTTGATAAGGATGAGCTCGTATGAGCTCATATCTCATATATACCTATATAATTGTATAAATGATGAGCCAAACACAACTTAGCGAATCAGACGAAATCAATTTTCAATTAAACTCCCCAAATGGCGCTAAAATTCTCATTAGTATATCCATGTTCTCAATTTCAGTGTCTGAACCCGTTAAGGTCGTCAATTTTAGTTCCGAAGTCGTAGTTCCAACAGATATTTTCCCAATTTAGACAGATATTTTCAAATTAAATCATATTAATTCATAATTACATAACGATCATCATGACACGCATTTTAGGGCCATTATGCAGAGAGTGAAACAAGCATACTAATCTAACTCTCATGTTGATTAAAACCTTTTTACAAGAAAACTAAAAAAATAGTCAAAGCGATGAACTAGGGGCATAGCTGAGTCAGGTTTTTCGTTTTTCCTCCTTATTCTTGAATTTTTCCACTGAAAATGCGTAGCAATTGTCTCCGATAAGGTATCGCACCCACGATATTCTAAACCGTGCCCGTAATCGTCACGTACGCAGTGTTTCTAATTGCGCACACGTTAAAGTTTTGTGTCCTTTCTATTTCGACAAGTGTCAATAAGTGTGTTTGTATTGTTTTTCCTTTGTTTTTCTTTCAATGAGTCGTGGTTTCTAGCCACTTGTGTAGCCGGTCGGCCAAATTTTTAGCCAGTTCATTAGTTCGTTTAGCAGAGTAGTTCATAAAGCAGCTAGCCCATAAATTTTCAACTGGTTGGATGACGAACCAGTCGGCCCGCCAATTTTTGAATCTAGAATGAAAAACTGCAGAATTTGTGTTGTCACCCCCCAAATTTATTTCTCAAAAACATTGCCAAAACCTTTAATTCAAGTCCATTTATGAATATAAATAATCATTACACTTGAGTAATGGAAATATTGTTCTCTCTCAAATAAATACAACAATAATATATGCCAACATTTACATTGAAATACACATAATAAATAGTTACATGAGCAAGCACTCATAAATTTCACATCACAATAAACATCTCCCATATACACTTTATCACAACAAGAAAATAAACTCCTAAAATCTTCAAATCGGTGCTTCTAACTTCGTTCTTGAAAAATGGTTAAAATAGATGGGATGAACACAAAGTCCAGTAAGAATTTTTCAAAGATTCTCAACAATAATATCTCTAGATACATGTGATCATGAATGCCAAAGAATGATACATATATAGGTAATGTGCTCTTTTCATATTCAAAATACAATACATACTGGTAAGACTTTTCTCATGAAAGAATTCGTGAAAACCTTTCGAAGGATACTCTTTCTTTTATTTCTACACCATTCACGTATAGTTTTCCAAAAGTTCTTCGTAAGAATCCCTTGTTAACATTACCTAGAGATCTAAGTAAAGAAACCATTCATTCTAGATTAATTCTCGGCAAGCCATCACCCCATCTTAATCCACATTAAATGATTCAACTCAGATTCCATCTGTTCAACTATACACAACTATATTACTCATCTCCAATTACCCCAATCACACATCAAAATCTCATTATAATTATTTTACATAAATCCAATAGAAATCGGCTCCATTACCAAGCCACATCAACACACCACATGCTTTTCCAGACACTACTCTAGAAGGAATGCGGAACCTCTGTTGAGCGCCATGCTTTACCAGTCACAAGCTAGAAGGAATGCGGAACCTCACACTTTATTGGTCACAAGTCGGAAAGAAAGCGAGACTTCAACACATCTCAACAGACCATATGCTTTATCGGGTGCTACTCCGGAAGGAAGGGGGAACCTCTATCAAGCGCTACGCTTTACCGGTCACAAGTTGGAAGGAAACAGATCAGTCTTTGAATGTCACCATTTATCATTTCATCATGTCATTCATTGTTAAAATTTTCGTCAAGGCCAATAACACCATTATTATTTCTATTATACGTTAATCTAACAACACATCCACCATGAGCATAAAAATTATATTTTCGAAGCAATCACAATTCTTGTAGGCCCCTTGCATTCTTTACTTCTCTACCTTATCATTAAGTCTTTATATTCAATTACACAACACATGAATTATCACACATTTCCCAAGATTTATTAATTTAATTTCCAATATCAATTTCTTTAACATAACCCTCACATACCATAATCATTTTCAAAATTACTAATTATTAACATTATACTCCTCTTAACCAAACATAAACTTAATTTGATGAATCTATCATCAATTGAAACATTCCTCTTCTAATAAATAAATTCCATAATTAGGGTTGGGTATAAATTAGGAATTTTTACTTTGAGGCACAAAACCAAGT
The DNA here is from genome assembly GCF_004153795.1 of Camellia sinensis. NCBI lineage: Eukaryota > Viridiplantae > Streptophyta > Magnoliopsida > Ericales > Theaceae > Camellia > Camellia sinensis. The sequence goes on from NW_021026455.1 coordinate 331,762, forward strand.
TCTAGTTACTTAAAGCTTCCATAATCCCATTCAATCTCATATTTAAATTCCCTATTTTGGAAACCCTAACTTTCTTTGCATGCTCTTGTGAAAATCTCCTAAAGATGAGGTTTTTATGCAATAGAAATCAACCACCCATCTATCTATAAGAAAATATTGAAGACAAGCAAAGAAAATCCCTACCCTAAGCAAGACGAGAAAGAACTTGAAATTTGAACTTCAACGAAAACGTGATCTGCTTGAATGGATAGGAAGCCCTTGGCGTACTTTTTATTTTTATATACGGAACATGGGGCGGAAAATGAGAAAAAAGAGATAAAAACCAAGCTTGAAAGCTTGAACTCTTAACAATGGAGGAAATGAGGAAGAAGAGAGAGAAGGAGCAAGAGAAAATGAAGAAAAGTGAACCAAAAGTGACTTTTTAAAGTGCTAAATTTGGACACTTCGCTCAAACGAACAAGACGAACTCCCAAAAGTTCAAACTAGATAAGGAAGATCGCTTGAGTGAACTCTCCTATGCTCGATCAAACATCAACACCTCTTAGAATCTCACTCAGACCTGCAAAAGTACTGGGAGCTTCGCGAGACTGCTCGAGTGACCATTTCATTGTCTAGCAATGAGAAAAAGAAAAGAAATTTTCTGGAGTGGTATATGCGTAGACTCAATGGTTTGCCTTTTAGAGTCTTATTTTGAGTCTCTTTCATTCCAGCAAGTGTAAATGGGTGGGTTTGTATTGCTTTTGCTTTGTTTTTCTTTCATTGAATCATTTTTTTTTTTTTAATTTCTGGTTAGTTGAGGGCTTAACATCCAATTTAGAATTCATTAAGATTGAACCATTCTCATATTCAAGTTCAAGAAAAATATTTTCAAGCTCAAGTGTTTTGCCATTCATGTCATAATGTACAAAAAAGAAACTCATTTTATTAAACTTCCGGGTGAAACCCCGATCAGTATTACAAAAAAAAAAAAAAAAAAAAAAAAAAAAAGAGAGAAGAAATTTGAAAAAATAATAAAAAAATAAAGGGGAAATTCGGAAGCATTGGTGCTCCTTCTTAAGAAAAAACAGAAAAGAAGAAAAAGAAAAGAAAAGAGAACAAGAAAAAAAGCGAAAAAATTGAAAATACAAAAAACAAACAGAGGGACATTTTCTTGGATTCCGGTAGCGGCCCAACGACGAAATTTACAAATTGACATAATTTGCAGACAGTTTCCTCTCTCGACTCTACCGTCAACTACCTCGCTTCACCATTATTCTCGAGAAGCCTTTAAAGACTAGACCTCAGCATTGGCAGAGCCTTTGAAAGAAATTACTCCATGTCCACCGTCAAATGAGGAAAAAGAAGGACCTCCAAATTGGGTCGCAGCTCCTTGTTTTGTTTCTTCAAATTGCTGATCTCGTCTCAAGCGTCCTTGTACATATGCTGGAGCAAGGAGAGTTGGGGATTTAATTGATGTACCTCACTTGTTTTGTTCCGTAGTTGGTGGGACAAATTAGAGACTGCGGTTACCGTCTCCATTGTTTGCTCGACTAACAGCACACGAAAACTAAAAACAAGGGTAGGGGCACTCTGTCGAGGCTTGAAGGAGCTAGCCTTAGCATTCTTGATTGGGGAATCATTAAGGTCAGGGATGAGAGTGAGAAGACAGCAAGAAAAAGCCATGACAGGGGAGTGTACTGCCTTCAAAGGGAAAATTTATAGAGTAATGGCAAGGGGAGTTTGTAGCTCTCTGCTTTGCTCTCTTGAAGACCTTGGTTTGAGAATAAAATGGAGAAGAAGAAGAAGAAGAAGAAGAAGAAGAAGAAGAAGCCAAGAGACTAGGGATTGTCGAGGCAATCTTTGATAAATGAGGTCGGTCCAGCTACAGTCGGTTAGGCACACCATGATTGTTGAAATTGCGCGCCAAACACGGTGTTTGACGAAGACTAATTGAGGAGAGAGAGGGAGAGACAAAAACAAAAGAGAAGTGTATATTTGTATATATTTCGTATATATTTTGTGTATATATGTCTATGTGTCCGTATGTCTGTGCCCATATATATATATATATGTATATGTATGTATCCGTATATGTATATATAGCTCGTATGTCCATATATGTATATAGCGTGTCTGTATGTATTTATTTTATATGTATACGTGTGTAATGCATGTTTTGTATGTTTTTTGTCCGTATATTTATATGTGGTGTGTATATAAAAAAATTTAAAAATTCAAAAAACAAAAAAAAGTTTTTTCCAAAACAAAAAAGTTTAAAAAGAGATTTTCAAAATGAAGAAAATTTTTTTTAGAAAATCAAAAATAATAATAAAAAAAAGAAAGAGAGAGAAGAAAATTTTTGAAGGGAAAAAAAAGTGAAAATTTGAAAAACAAAAAAAATCATTTTATCTATTGTGCATCCATCGATCATTGCATATTGTTTGTCTTACATTGCTCCTTCATATTTTTTCATTCACTATCACACTTGTACTGTCTATTATATATGTCATGCATGGTTACAATCCATTTGCACCACAATTGTCCCAACATTTGATTAAACCTTTTTCATCAGTTAATACTGACCCCCATTTTGGGTTGTTGTCTCAAACCACTCAATTCATACTAGCCCTTCTTCGGGATAACAAAACTATCCCTTTCTCGGGTTGTTGGTTAAAACCACCATTAGTTAATACAGCCCTTTTCTTGGGTTGTTAGTTAAGACTATCCATCGGTTAATATCTCTCCTGTTTTGGGTTGTTGGTTAAAACTACTCATTGGTAACATTCTCTCCTTCTGTGTGAGTGTGTTTGGATTGTACCCCTTAGTTATGCTTCATTTGCATAAGGCTTGCCTCACCATATATTACATATTGCATTGCATAAATCATGTGCTTTCAAAAAGAAAAGAAAAAAAAAATCGACTTTCAATTGCATTAGCATATCATTTGCATGGTTATAACTACCACTATTGTATCACTTGGCTACAATCTATACACATCAATATTTGATTACAACATTTTTCATCAGTTACTGCTGGCCCTCTTTTTGGGTTGACAGTTCAAACCAATCGGTTTATGCTGGCCCCTTTTCGGGTTGACGATACTATCCCTTTCTCGAGTTGTTGACAGTTCAAACCACCATTGGTTAATGCCTCCCTTTTCTTAGGTTGTTAGTTGAGACTCTCCATTGGTTAATACCTCCCCTATTTTGGGTTGTAGGTTAAAACTATTCATCGATTACATTTCGTTCTCTTATGTGAATATGTTTGGATTGTATTCCTTGTTATGCTTCATATTACCTATTGCATTGCATTGTAGATCATGAATTTTCAAAACAAAAATGGCTTCGTGAAACATGTAAGTCTAGCTTTCAAATTGTATTTCAATTACATATCATTTGCATTTCATCCCTAAACAATGCTGGTTTGATTCCTTGCAAAGGGATACGTAGGCAGCCCTCAGGTTCAACCACTTGCATTCGCATCTTGTTTGTTTGCCCAAGTCTTACGGCCTTGTCAAAATGATCGTTTTCAGGCTTTGACATTCACTCACGTTAAGAAATGGCTTCGAGTTCCATTAAAGAGGAGCAATTGTAAACACCCTAATTTGACCGGCCCTAAGAGTTGGACACTTTCTTTTGATTACTCGATGATGAAAACAAGATGTGTTTCTTGCAAAATTCTCAGTAAGAAAGATGAAATTTGTGCTTCATTTCCAAAAAAGGCCAAGTGTTCAAATCCTGTTCAAAACTGTCTTTCGAAACTTTCTTGCCTCACTTTGTTCCGCATATTTTCGTAGTGTTTCAAGGCTCACTTTTAAAGTTCAAAATGAAACATTTTCTTAGGAAGTTGAGCAAAGAACAGTGTGGAAATAGGAGGAAAGGACAAGAATTCTGTCAAAAAATCTTGTTTCATGCAAAATAGTCAGCGATGACCAATATTTTGGTAGCCAACTTTTTGACTGGCCGGCCAAGCCAAGATTTTGGCCGATCGGCTAATTTGCGCAAGATCAGGGTAGTTTTGGCAGAATTTTTGATGAAATCCTATGGGTTTAGCCATTTCAGGTCATTTGATGATACATTCATGCACGAGATGTATCTAGGCTCCCTCCATTATCCTCCTTTGGCCTCCATTGTCGAAAGGGGAATTGTCTTCTACCCCAAAAGAAACATCTAAGGCAGCCACCCTTATCACCCTATCATCCTTGTCTCCCACCTCCTTGACTTTACATTCCATTCATTATCTATATGGAGGATCAGGGAGAGAAGAGAGTTAAATGAAGAGAATTGAATTAAGAGAGTGAATAAAAAGTTAGAGAAAAAAGAGAGAAGTTTATGTTTTGAGCCAAAACACCTCCATTTTTCCATACATAGATATACCATCTTTCTATATATCAAAACCACCCCATAAATTCAGTTATAGCCATATTCTTGAGCCTTGATCAAGAGAGAGTGAGTGTTGTTGAAATTGAGAGAAAAACAAAAAGTTGTAACTCTCCCCTGACACACACTCTTAAACAACCCCAAAACACCATTCTAACTTGAATTTTGAAATTTTGAACTGAGAATTGAGAACACACTTCCTAAGCTTGAGTGTGATCAAAAGGAAGTATGGAAATCAAATCCTTCATTGGAAATGGTTAGTTGAGCCACCTACATATTCCTTATTTGTTATTTTCTCGGTGTTGCAACAAGACAGGTTTAACTAGGCCTAGTTGGCCGGCCAACTAACTTTTCACGGGCAAAACAAAATAGTCTTCCGGCGTTGAGCATACTAGTTTATGGTGATCCCCAAGACCTGTATCTTCTATTTTCTTTCCATTTGAGAGTTTTGTTAGGTTTTTATTTTGTTGTAATATTTTCTTCTTCTTCCTTCCATTCGGTTGGTTTGTAATTGTTTATTCAAGTGTCGTAATAATTTCCCGCCCCACTTCTTTCTATCATTTTCCTATACTTTTACTTGTTTTCCTTAGTTGTACATAAACATCATACTTTGCTTTTCATCATATTCATGCTTCGCATCCATGTTTCATGCATCTATGGATTTAATCAATTCTTATGTGATTACGTGCACTACCTCATGTTGTTGAGATGATTCACATGTCATATATTAGGAGTCAAATCTTTAGTTGGACACTTAGGTTGGCATGTGGTGGCACCTTGCACCTATGTCAATCGTCTAAGTCAAGCATGACGAAGGCATGCTGTAGACGCGCCCGCGTGAGGCCTTCGTGCTACAGTTCGGACTCGATTTGTTGTCACGGTTCTTAATCTGAACCAAAGAGTCCAAATCCGGCAAATCGTTTTGAGAGACAGATTTTTTTTGAAAAAGAGTGCCAAACATGGACTGCTTTGCCAGATACAGAGTCGCCGCCTATATATTTTTTATGGGGGAATTTAGGAAACCCTGACTTGGTGCTAAAGGCCACATGTCCGTCATCACCAAAGTTGTCTTGGCTCGGGAGCTTGGGTACGATCGGGGAAGGTCAGCTATGAGCACCCCCTTTCGCCCGGTCCGAAGACCGGCCTCTACTAACCATGATATCCGTTTTTGAAAACGTTACGTGTTCTTGTTCCAATTATTAGCCTAGAATTACTATGTTATGCGCGCAGCAAACAAGTATAGACTAGATTGCCTAATTTGGAAATAAGCATTGCATATCCATTTGTTTTAAAAAGTATTTTGGAGTTTGCTACTCGCAAGTAGGTTGAAATACGGATTTCAACGAGTTTTTCCAACTCAGACAATCCAACCTTCACCCACAGGCAATCAATCAGTAATATCACGTAAGCATTTAGCCACATGGCAAGCATACTGTCATGATAGCATTCACACGCATGCGATATGCTAAAGCAAAAATACTTACATCGTACTCCGTGCCAAAATAATAAACTAGTTAGCAAACATGCATGTCCTAGTTCATGTCAAATTGACTAATGCAACACATACAAGATGTACTTAGAGTAGGCTCAGCTAACCTAAGCATGGCATGTGAAATGCAGTCAATTGATGCACGTATTCAATTTGGAATCTGAAGTACAAATGCAGTTAGCATGATGTACCGAGCCCAGTGCATGCAATACAAATGCATGAATGCACGCATGCATAGCATGAGGTATGCTAATTTAAATGTGCCCTAATACTAACCATCAAAGCAGGTAAATAAAAGGGAAGAAAGAAGTGGGGATTGAAAGACATACACACCACTCACACACACTTATTACAGGTTTGCCCTCGCCCGGAGGGACTAAATAAATAATACAAATTAATTAACTACGCAAGCTAATTAAATATTACAAATTGCCTAATCAGTCAACAAACTAATTTAAACTAGGAAAAGCAGTAAACCGCCTCGGGAGGAGAGCCAGATGCAGCGCATGCTCGGGTCCTGCTCGGAAGTGCACGGCCATGCATAGTCTGCCTCTGTTTTCCCTGCTCTGCCTCTCTGAAGACTGCCAAACTCTCAAGGATGCCTCTCTGGATACTGGGAATCACCACCGGTTGCTCGGTGAGGTGCCACCTCTCGCGCGTCCTGGCTACGTCCGATATTCCTGGTTCGAGGTGCAGTTCAAGGTCCAGCCCACCCTTGTTGATCCAGCCTCGATGACTCCGGAGGCCGTGGAGAGATACGCACGCGGCTTCCTCATGTTCTTGTTTGGGACGACCATTTTCGCCGACCGGGCGAACACCGTGCCTCTCTGCCTGCTCAGCGCACTGGTGGACGTCAGAGACATCTTGCATTACGACTGGGGTGGCGCCGCTCTGGCCACTCTCTACGGATATATGAGCTCAGATTCCCGCGGCAGCGGACAGTTGCTCGGGGGCTATTGGCGTGTTTGGGAGGTACATTTCTTTTTCTGCCTTTCATTTCTGTCCTATATTTTCTGTACTCTGTACACTGCACACACTATAGTCTGCTTTATACTTGTTGTATACTGTACACACGGCACACACATACTCTGCACAATACACTGCACAACACATGGCTCTGCTATTTCTGCTTTATTCTGTATTTTGCTTTATCTGATAAATGCACTGGTATTTACCTTGCAGTTGTGGGTTTATGCCTACTTTCCTAGGCTCGCTCCCGTACCGGAGGCGGAGACCCCCCTAGTCGTCCCATTCTCGCGACGCTTCGACGGGAGATGCGCGCGGAGGCCACGAGAGACATTTAGCTTCTTTCGCCGTTACTTCGACACCATCACTCCTGCCGAGGTATGTTTTTTTTATTTCAGAATTTATATAAGCTTTGCTTTTCACTGCATACGTCAATAGCGATAGATAACAAACTGTATGTCACTTTCAGATCACGTGGCAGCCTTGGGCTCCGTTGCCGGCGACGATTCGGGACCGATTTGCCGGTGCTGTGGAGAACTCGCATTTCCGGATCTTACTAGAGGGCCTGGTCTGTCGGGCTTGGTACCTGGGTGAGCGTTCCCTATGCCAGACCCTAGGGTTACCGAAGCAGATAGTCTCGGTTCACCCTCCTGAGGATATGAGGGAGACCGAGAGGCTCACTACCGAGCAGATGGCTGATTATACTATCGGCTGGGAGGCGACCCGCTTCAGAGGCATCGACGACTACGGAGAGTACGTGCACACGTACATTATGAGGTCTCTGAGCGGCGGCTGTCGAGCTAAGGGAGCCAGGCCCGTGGCGCCAGCAGTTAGGGCAGGAGCAGGAGTTAGAGCATCGAGGAGGGCTCGGGTCCGTGGCAGGGGCGGAGTTCAGGGAGGACGGGGGACCGGTTGGCCTGTTCTGCCCACTTTATTGACTTTCCGAGGGCAGGGTGGGGCGACCTATTAGATCCCCTTCGCCCCTCCGCCGGCTGATCACGAGTTTGTCAGTGTCCCCGACTTGCCTCCGGTATGTATTACTGCATTTTTGTACAGTCATTTCATTTCAGTTTATTTGATATTCCACAGAATATTGATGTATCTGATACTTTTGCAGGCTTCTTCTGAGTACACCCGGCAGTCATTGGAGATGAATGCCTCCATGATGGGGATGCTACAGCGGACCTTTGATCTCCTGGCCCTTTACCGCATTCCGGTATGTTCTTCTGATCACGGCCTCAAATCACTCATACACTGATTCACGTAATCTGCTGCACAACACAACACCTGACACACTGATCTCACAGCGTCTGATACACTGCATACACTACATTCTACACTGTACTCTGCACTGATAAACTGCTCACGGCATTCATACATTGTACTCATACACCGCATTCTGCACTGATAAACTGCTCACGACATTCACACACTGTACTCATGTACTCCATTCTACACTTATAGATTGTCCACAGCATTCACACACTGTACTCATACACTGCATTCTGCACTGTCAAACTGTCCACAGTGTACTGATGCATTTGCCTTTTATGTACTTTTTCAGCCTCCCTTCCAGATTCCCGTGGTAGGAGGTGCTCCAGCTGGACCTTCCGTCCCCGCTCGAGGGAGAGATGAGGAGGGCAGAGTATTCCCCCGCACCAAGGCAGGGCACACTCATGTCGGGAGTAGTTCGCGGGCTCCCATCCCTGATGATGACGACGATGAGGATGACGAGTCGGAGGCAGAGGCAGAGTCGGAGGCGGAGTCATCGGAGGAGGAGACCGGAGGCGGCACTAGCTCGGGCTCTGACGACGATGCTGATGATGCTCCTGGACCTTCGTCTAGGAAGAGGACTAGGACAGACCGCTAGCCCTCGGAGTCGCTTGACATGGATATAGATTTTTGTTGTTTTTTCTCTTTCTTGTACTTTTCCTTTTTGTTGGTAGTTAGGATACTCTGTACTGCCGCAAGCAGATTTTTGTTTTCCAAAACTTGTGTATTTGAAAAAGATAGATAATGAAATGAACAAACTTTTTGCTTAAAAGGTTTTACATTTACATGTCTCACGTATTGCATCGCGTCACACCATGTTACACCTCAATGTAAATGGAATTGATATGTGGTCTGAAAATTGAACAATTGCACTGTGGTAATCAGATAACTAAACAGCCAACAGCAAAATGACCCAAGCAGCCCACTACCTGATTCTGGACACACAGCCCTTACTCTGTTGGGGATTAATCTGCATACAGCCCAGAACACAACATTCGGTTCATTCTGCACACAGCAAATCCTGAGCGGACGGTCCCAATCTGACAAGACGGGGCTCAAAGATGGAACCGGTTGGAATTGAAGCACGCTCAAATATAGAGAATGGCACAGCTTTCTGAGTATAGAAGATTTTTGAAATTAAATAAGGGTTTTTCAAACCGGGGTATCGAGCCTACAAGTTGAACACAACGGGGAGGACTCAAACAAAAGGGGACACGACCTAAACATAACGAGAAACGCTCGGAAAAGACCTAAAACAAAGGTTGAGGTAAACAAAACAAAAGACACGACATACAGACGCGTTAACGAAGACGGGGGACCTCTGATCACGAGGAGCCAGTTTCTCTGGGTATCGTTTCCCACCCTTTCTGATTTGTGATTCTCACATCACTCGGCCCACAGGCTCGGTTTTTCTCTCAAAACCCTTTGGCTCACTTTTTTTCTCTCAACTTACACCTCTCTATTCTTTATTCTCTCATTTTTTGTCCCTTCCCAAGGTCATTAATGAATGAATAGGAAGTTGCAGGTTCACGCCTGATGCCATTAGCTCACAGCTATTTCTTCTGGTGGGTAGAGTGCCCTCCTGGCAAGTATGTTGACGACGGGGGAAAGACAGAACACCTGACTGAACTGCGCCCCTAATTCATCACTTTGACCATTTTTTTGTTTTGGCTTTCTACTAAAACAGTTTTTATCAAGATGAGAGTCGGATTAACGTACTTGTTCGATTTTTGATTTGAAAACCATGCAAATCAGGCTGTAAGCACTGAAAATTTTCCTTTTTGGGTCTAAGAAAATGGTCCAGTTTTGGAAAATGGAACAGTTTTCGAGAAAATAGTCGACCTTAGTAAAAATTTTCAAAAACTATTTTGCAAACAGTCCATGCTCAACGAGCATGGAACTAACTCTTTGAGATGCGCAACCTCGGATCGGAGGCAATGGAAAATTGCCCCTGGCTTGAAGAACGCCACACAGCAACGAAAAGTTGCCCCTGGTTTGAATGGCGTGTTGCGGCAACGGAAAGTTGTCCCTTGTTTCGATGGTGCCGCAGCAGTCCGCAAACAGTCTTCATTGGTGGTGGTCGAATTCTTGGACACAGAGATGACGAAGACGGTCACATCAAATATATGGACACAGTCGCCTTGGAGGCGTCAGCGACTGGACTTTGGGATGAAATCGGAACCATTGCATGGACTGAGACGCTATGACAGCGTTGGGGGTTGGACTTCATGATGAAGTTGCCTACGTATCCCAAACATGGGAATCAAGCCTTACGTAGTTCCGGTTAAGGTACACTCGGGTATTTTAACCTTCACTTTTCAGGCTCTAACTTTTGCCAAGGCGCCTAATGCGGGTCTTCGACCTTGCGAGCTTCTTTTTACTTTCCTTTTTTGTTCATTTCTTTTTCTTTTCTTTTTCGCATTTCTTCTTTTCTTTTCTTTTCTTTTTATTTTTTTTTCTTCCTTTTTTTTTTTGCTCTCTTTTTTTTCTTTTTTTTTTGTATTTTTCTCTTGCTCTAACTTTTGCCTGGGTCGCCCTTCTGGGTTTTCGGCCCAGCGAGCCTCTCAAAGGGTAAAAGTGTAACAAGTCCATGTCAAATGGTTTCTGAAGTTGAAGCCTCTCTATGTCTAGGAGAACGGCTGTTGCAGTGATTTGCCGAAGAATCCATCCCGATTGCTCCACGAGCTTCTTTCGGCGAGATCTAATCCTTCTGATTCGACTTCGGTGCCTCTTGTTCGAGCGCTGCTTCTAATCTTGGCCATACAGACCTTACATGGCGTTTGACCGTTGAATTTTCTGAACGGGTTCAAGGTTCGAAACGGGCGAGTCGAATCTTGAGGCTGAGAGCGATCCTAGGCTGCACAATCTCAGTCCACACAGGTCTTCACAGGGCCGCGTAAAACATTTGTTTTTTGAAAGTTTTTAAGAAAGCGACAAATCGCTCGCGTCGAAGATAGTGTGGAACCAATCTGGATCAAGCCAGGGTCCTTCCCAGTACTCACGCCGACAAGCATGGTTCCATTCATTAAGAGCTTGGCGCGCCTCTCTTTCTCTTAAAATGATCAAAATTTCGCAAAACCCGAGGAATTCCTTCCTCTTCATTTTTATCACCGCAGTGTTCAAAAGGGGTTTTTGAAAAACTTAGGTTAATGCAAAGAGCTTGGCGTGCAGGAGGGCAGGCGAGATGTACTGTCAGCCCATTCAAATTCTCTGCCACAAGTAACTTACACTGAAAGCAAGCATGAAAACGAGATAGCCACAGTTGTTTCATTCAGATTTGTTGGTATAACTGGCCCCTCGGCAGAAATAGACTCAAAAACAAAAATGGGTAATTACAAGACAAAATGGTGTTCGAGGCAACAACCCTGGAATCACCTGGTATTCTATACAAAGGGGACTGACTCGATACAACAAGACAGACCCTTAAGCAAAAAGACTGACTCAAGATAAAGAGACAGACTCAAAACAAAAGATTGACTCGATACCCAAGCCAGAATTTACAAAACTCGGTTTCACCGATGCTCAAAAATGCATGCCAGATGCCGCATCCAAAATGTACCGAATGCCGTCCGCAGGTGGTTCACTTTCTGATTACATACTTGCAGTATCTGTGCCCTCAAAATCCAGTAACTAGGTAGTAACGGACTTGGCTGAGGTGGGCGGGAGGATAACCTCGTTGTCGATCAAATCTTGCACCTCATGACGGAGGCGAAAACAATTGTCGGTAGCATGGCCTATCTGCTGGTGGTACGCACAGTATTGAGCATCATCATGCGTAGCAGGGAGATTCTTCGGGAGAGGCCGAGGCTCCAAGGGTTTAAGGTGCCCCCTCTCAACAAGGATCTGAAGTGCCTTAGACAGAGGCATGTAGAGAGCATGAAAGACCTTGCGCCCTCGCGCCAGGTATTTTGAAGTCTGAGCGTTCTTACTGGATGCACAAGCGAAAGGGTCGGCAGGCGCCACCTTGGCTTTCTGATCTTTCCCGGGTGCAGGGCTGGGAATAGGAGGAACTGTTCTGGCATGACGGGGCCTATCCCGATTTTCTGATTGACTTGAACTACCCTCAGGTGGAGTGGGGAAAGCATCCTCCACAGTTTTTGCCACAACTGCGGATATCTGTTGCTTGTTCATCCCCCCGGCTTTCAAAGCCTCGACTGCCCACAGCAGTTGTTCGATGGGATAGGCATCTGCCTTCACTTTGTCTTTTTCTCTGGCCTCAGCCTGATCGAGGGTTTGGGTTGATGCTGATATGTCATTACCATAGCTGGAGGCCTTCTCCGGTTGGCTAAGTTCAATCACAATTCGCCCCAACAGCGGGGGCTCCTGAGGTACAAAACTCCCGGCATATGGTGCGACTGGAGATGAAGCTGACATTCCGTAGGTGAGATCCGCCACAGACCTCTGGAGATCACCTATCATCCCTATTAGTTCAAATGTAGTAGGCTCGCGAGCCTGATACAGCTGGGGGGCCCAGACCGGGTGCACAACAAGCGACCTGGGTGGATGTGACATGTCAATGTTGGCCTCACTTTGCAGGGTGATCCCATGATCTAATGCAGCCGTCATAACCACGATCTCTTCTGAATTCTGCGTTATCATAAGTCCGATGTACTGAACGGTGATTGACGGGTCAGATATCTGTCTTGCCTCAGCAAGGGGGAATACTACCCACTCTGTATCAACTCTCTGACCCTCTGAACTGAAAGGAAAAACAAACAGCATTTCAGCCCAAACAGACCATCCACAGGTGTAGCCGAATAACTGCACTCTACTATTGATAACTGTTCCCCAGAATCACTGTCCCTAAAACTGGACCCTGATACCAGCAGATAACTGATTCTCAACAACATTGATACTGGTGTCCTCAGGCCCGATACTTAAATTTGCAAACTGATATGTACGTTCCTGTAGAGATACACCCTAAAAGCACATAGCAAGTAAAGAGAGCCAAAACACCCCTACGTTGGGGTAGGGTTTCCCTGTCCTATTTTGTCAGGAGCTAGGGTTCCACTATGCACGCAGCAGTTTTCAAACAACCTAACATCGGGTAAGCAACCTGTCCTAGCTTGGAATGGTCACTATGGATCCGAATATGCACTAGGTCGAATGGTCGAAAAGGGTGCCCTGGTAAAAACCGGGGTTTGTGCTCCCATACTGTCAGAGCCCATAACTGGTCAGCCTTATGGTCATGCCTTGACAAGACAAGTCTCCGGCAAACAATTCAGGAATGACAGATGGCAAACACGGTGTCCTAGGCGCACCAACGCACATGCAATGCAAAGAGACACATAATCGAAATCGAAACAGGATATCACGAGTTCGAGTCAAGCTCTCTAAATTCCCCAGCAGAGTCGCCAGAAACTGTAGACGCGCCCGCGTGAGGCCTTCGTGCTACAGTTCGGACTCGATTTGTTGTCACGGTTCTTAATCTGAACCAAAGAGTCCAAATCCGGCAAATTGTTTTGAGAAACAGATTTTTTTTGAAAAGGAGTGCCAAACATGGACTACTTTGCCAGATACAGAGTCGCCACCTAAATATTTTTTATGGGGGAATTTAGGAAACCCTGACTCGGTGCCGAACGCCATATGTCCGTCATCACCAAAGTTATCTTGGCTCGGGAGCTTGGGTACGATCAGGGCAGGTCAGCTATGAGCACCCCCTTTCGCCCGGTCCGAAGACCGGCCTTTACTAACCATGATATCCGTTTTTGAGAACGTTATGTGTTCTTGTTCCAATTATTAGCCTAGAATTACTATGTCATGCGCGCAGCAAACAAGTATAGACTAGATTGCCTAATTTGGAAATAAGCATTGCATATCCGTTTGTTTTAAAAAGTATTTTGGAGTTTGCTACTCGCAAGTAGGTTGAAATACGAATTTCAACGAGTTTTTCCAACTCAGACAATCCAACCTTAACCTACTGGCAATCAATCAGTAATATCATGTAAGCATTTAGCCGCATGGCAAGCATACTGTCATGATAGCATTCACACGCATGCGATATGCTAAAGCAAAAATACTTACATCGTACTCCGTGCCAAAACAATAAACTAGTTAGCAAACATGCATGTCCTAGTTCATGTCAAATTGACTAATGCAACACATAAAAGATGTACTTAGAGTAGGCTCGGCTAACCTAAGCATGGCATGTGAAATGCAGTCAATTGATGCACGTATTCAATTTGGAATCTGAAGTACAAATGCAGTTAGCATGATGTACCGAGCCCAGTGCATGCAATACAAATGCATGAATGCACTCATGCATAGCATTAGGTATGCTAATTTAAATGTGCCCTAATACTAACCATCAAAGCAGGTAAATAAAAGGAAAGAAAGAAGTGGGGATTGGAAGACATACACACCACTCACACACACTTATTACAGGTTTGCCCTCGCCCGGAGGGACTAAATAAATAATACAAATTAATTAACTATGCAAGCTAATTAAGTATTACAAATTGCCTAATCAGTCAACAAACTAATTTAAACTAGGAAAAGCAGTAAACCGCCTCGGGAGGAGAGCCAGATGCAGCGCATGCTCGGGTCCTGCTCGGAAGTGCACGACCATGCATAGGCTGCCTCTGTTTTCCCTGCTCTGCCTCTCTGAAGACTGTCAAAGTCTCAAGGATGCCTATCTGGATACTGGGAATCACCACCGGCTGAGTAGAATTACCACCAGCAGTGAATTGTGATCACCGGCACAAAATGAATCCATCGGCTAGTGATTTACTGTCGGTCGGCAATGTATACTGCTGGTCGGCAAAGAGTGCCTACAGAACCTGCAACTCACAGCAGTAGAGGACAGAACTTACATGGCAATACAATTCAGGCAATGTATGCACCAATCATGTCCCCTATCATGTTTGTGACTCAAAAGGGCATGTGTCTCGATTCTCGGACCGCCAATCACGCATTTTCACGCATGGTGGCCCAAAGAATCAAGTGTGCAACTTTCATGTCAAATGAAATGCAAACCAAACAAATGAACCAAGGCCCAATTCCTATCACCAAGTCAAGGAACAAGGCATGCATGCAAGATGCAATGCAACCTAGGCATGCGAGCTAAGGATGCAACATGGCATGGCAAGACACTTATGCAAGCATACAAGCAAACATGAGGCAATGCAAACTAATGAAAAGGTGGACTTATACATGATTTAGGCAACTCTAAATAGGCCCAAAACAGTGGCCAAAAACCAAGGAATTGGGATCAAACATACATACACACATGCAAGTAAGTTGGACCAACACTTCGGCATTAAATAAGAAACTCTAAGGCACACTTGAAAAGGGATATCATGGACGATTAGCATGCAACATAAGCTCTGAAAATCATGTTAAAACATGGTGCCAAACCAAGCAACAAGTCAAGCAAAACATGCAACAATGGTCCAAGCATTCAAGGCTCACCAAAGAGGCTATGGACTGCACTTAGTTCAACCACACATGGCAGGACTTAGGCAACCAAAACAGAGTTTTAACACATGAAACTAAGCCCAAAAGACCAACTAGATAGCGTCTAGATGGTTTGAATTTAAAGGCATGCATAAATGCTAAAACATGGAGCATGCAAGGCAAGCTTCCAAAGCTTCAAAGAGGCATCCAAGGAAAACATATGAGCATGCCAAAGGGACTGAAATAACATGTAGGGTGGTTCCAAAACACCGAAATGATGCAAGCAACACATACTACACATTCACATACTTGAAGCATACAAGCTCGAATACAAAGGACCTATACTACGCGTGCCAAGATCAACCCAAACAACTATGGACAGACCTAGAACATGGCAAAAGGAGCACAAAACCTTCACAAGGCTAAACCTAAAACATGCTAGAGCAAAGGCTAACAACCTAAGGCATATTAAGGCAATAACAAGGCATTACATGGTAGGTATGCTAAGTATGCATGGTGTACCAAAACCAACACACAACAAGGTTATATCATGGCATAATAAGCATGGAAAATAGCCAAGACATGATCAATACACACTCTAACATGATGCTCCCTCAAGAGGCCAAAAAGGGTCCCTTTCAAGGGCAACAAGGAGAGGGGGTGGCCCTCCCCTTTTCGAGACTTCAAGGCACCATCTTCGCCACTAAAATCCCTCAAGATTTCAGTGGTGAAGAGGTCCAAACACCAAAGTCTCGAAACTTGCACAAAAATAGCACAAAAAGGAGCCTTACAAGGCTTAGGAGGGGACAAACGAACCCAAACCACAAAACACTCTGAATAAACAATCAAGAGGGCTAAAAAACAGAACTTTTTTATCTTATACAATAAGCACGAAAATAGCTCTAAGATGGGTAGAAAAGCGATGCAAAAATGGGGAATAAAAGAGAAGTTTCTCACCCTTGTAGATCACCTTCACAAATGATGCTCCAACAGCCCTCCTTGGCTTGAATCCAGCTCCAAAACACCAAAACCAGCCCCTTAGAACCTCAGTAGCCAAAGGAAGGTGAAACACTAGGTGTTTGTGTGCAATAGTATGGACTAAAACACAATTAAACACACACTAAGGTTAAAAGAGAGAGGTATAGAGATAGAATGTGTATGGATCCTAACCCTAGAACTCAAAACCCTAATATGGCTGTCTAAACTCTCTAAAATGTCTAACCCTAAGCAAGGGAGAGAAGGGCTCCTCTTATAGAGCTTCTTGTCTTGTAAAGCTTACAAGACAAGCTTCTAAAGAGAGAGATCCCTCCATACACGTGTATGAAGGGGAGCCAAATGCAAGACAGCTGTGACAAAATATCTGCAAAAGCAGATACACAGTAGTCGGCCGCCCAAAGATGCCATTTTGGCAAAAGTGAGTGCCGACCGGCAATATACATTGCTGGTGGCAGCAAAAACCAATCGGTGGCCTCTGGCCATGGCCGGTGGTGTGTGGGGATGCCTCACAAGGCATTCCCTGCCCCTCCAAGGCAAAATGCAAGTGTTTGGTGCAAAACCAGACACTAAACAGTCGAGTTCGGGGATCCTGAGGCAAGGCGCGTAGCCGAGACTTCCGGGAACTCCAAACGAACACAAACAAGGGTAATCACCAAGTGTTCCAATGGTGACGTCCAAGCCTTGAGGACGGTCAAAAATGAGGTGTCTACACATGCCTAAGTCAAGGTAACAATATAGTAGTGGCAATGCCACAAGACTCAAAGACTAGTGATGCTTAACGTAGACAAATGAAAGGCTATACTTAGCCCGAATGCTACTGGCAGCATGGACTTGTTGGGTCTGACAGATCAGTGGGTTTGACACTTAATCGTAGACCAATACTTGCAATTTCGTGGGTCAAACTCAAAAGGGTTCAAAGGCTGAGATGGATAAGCAGTTCATAGCAGTTCTATTGGCATGATGCAAAGATGACAAATAGGGTGATTATTGGCAGTTAGGGTTGCCAAAAATCATGACAAAGAATGCTAGAATTAAGGAACTGATTCTAGATAGTTCCCGGTGGTTACCAGCAGTTATATTATGCAGTAGCCTTGTTGGTTTGAATTTACCCTAGCATTTGGGGGTGTCAACTGCACATAACTGATTTGTAAAATGCCTATAAAATGTTAAAGCATAGAGAGTTTAAACAAATTATGTTATCTGTATGAATACTCATGTATCCTTGTATTATTAGGTGGTAATAAAGGTAGGGAACGGTTCCTGTAATGTGTTTGTGCATGCTTGCTTGTTTAGAAAACTCATAGTGGGTAATTCGTGCATACTTGGCTGAGACTAAGTGTTGTAACTTAGTTTCATTGCAAGCTAAAAATTCAAAACGAAAATTGACCCTCTAACAATAGGTATCAAAGCCAAGTTGTGCTCTAACGGTTTATGGCATGGATGCCTTGAAGGAAAGAGTAACGCGGTTGGAAAATCTTGTAGGTGAACCTACTGATAAGAACTGCTCTCTAACAGATCGATTGGATGCTGTGGCCTCTGGGTTTCTTGCCCTTGAGACCTCGATAGCAGATCGGTTTAAGGATGTACTAATGGATATGCTTGCCACATCGGATTCCTAGAAGGACAAGTTGCAGAAATTTACGGACAAACTAATCCTTGTAAAAAAAAGTTATCTATCAGCATACGAATTCTGGTAAGACTCATTCGAAAATCAAAGTTCTAGACCCTAAAGCTTTCAGTGGTAATCGGAGTGCCAAGGAACTTGAGAATTTTCTGTGGGACATGGAGCAGTACCTTAAGGCTGCTCATGTGCAAGAATGAGAGAAAGTTACCATCACAAGCATGTACCTTACTGGTGATGCTAAACTTTGGTGGCATACATGTGTTAGGGATGATGCTCGACTAGGGATCTTAACATGGGAGACTCTTAAGAATGAAATGAAAGAACAATTCCTTCCTCACAACACATCTTCGGTTGCAAGAGACGCCTTGAAACGGTTAAAGCATTCTGGATTGGTGAGGGAATATGTGAAAGAATTCAATTGGTTGATGCTTGACATCAAGAACATGTCTGAGGAAGATAAGCTTTTCAACTTTATGTTTAGATTGCAAAATTGGTCCCAACTGGGATTTAGGAGACTCGGTGTCAAAGATTTTCCCTCTGTCATAGCTGCGGCAAATGGGCTGCTTGACTACAAGTTAAGCAAGGAACCCACATGTGAAACCAGCAAATCCTAGAAAAAGGGGAAGGACAAGACCGGAGAGAAGAAATTTGATTTTAATAAGGGTAACGATGGTTACAAGTATAAGAAGACAGGGGACTCTTCTCAGAATAACGGTGAGAAATCTAACAAAGGGTGTTTCATCTGTGATGGACCCCATAAAACAAATGATTGTCCCAATCATGAAAAACTTAACGCTGTGGTTGTGGAAGATAACAAAGGGGAGTCGGATTCTGAGGGGTTGACTAGGGTGAACCCCTTGTAATTACTCAATGCAATTCACGTTAACAAAGCCCTTATGACGAGTTTAATATACATCAAGGTGACATTAGGAGGTACTGACATTGTAGCAATGGTAGACACTGGTGCCATGCATAACTTCCTATCAGAAAAGGTTGTATAGACCCTCAGATTGCAAGTTACCCAAAGTGCTAGTCGAATCAAGGCAGTAAACTCAATTGCTCAATCGGTACAAGGAATGACTTCTAAAGTACAGATTATAGTTGGAGATTAGATTGGAGAGATTAACTTGATGGTGGTACCATTGGATGATTTCGATGTCATCTTAGGGAATGATTTCTTTATGAATGCAAAAGTGGCTTTGATGCCATATTTGAATGGGATACTTATTTCGGATAAAGACAAGCCTTGCTTTGTCACTGGTTGCAGTAAATTAGACAAAGGCAAGGGCACAAAGAGGAAGATGGAGACCCTCTTAACAATTGAAGTGCACAACGGTTTGAAAAATGACGCAGAGACTTATCTTGCTGCCTTGGTGGAAATCAAACCCAATCTGTTGGTAGAAGTACCAGATGAAGTAGTAGATGTGTTAAGGGAATTTGAGGATGTGATGCCTCCGAAGTTACCAAGGTCTCTTCCTCTTTGGCGTGCCACCGATCACAAAATAGAGTTGGTTCTGGGTGTTAAGCCTCCAGTGAAGGCACCCTACAGAATGTCTCCAATGGAACTCACAGAATTGTGAAGGCAATTGATGAACTTGTTGGATGCTGGATTGGTTCAGCCATCCAAGGCCCCTTACGATGCCCAGTGCTTTTTCAAAAGAAGCAAGATGGAAGCTTGAGCATGTGTGTTGATTATCGGGCTCTTAACAAAGTGACAATAAAGAACAAATACCTAGTCCCTTTGGTGGCAGACCTATTTGATCGATTGTGCAAGGCCATTTATTTCACAAAATTGGATTTACGTGCTGGCTATTGGCAAGTCCGAGTGGCTAAAGAGGATGAGTCAAAGACCACATGTGTTACGAGGTATGGGTCTTTTGAGTTCCTAGTAATGCTGTTTGGGTTAACTAATGCCCCAGCTACATTCTGTAATCTTATGAATGATGTATTCCATGACAATGTCGATTGGTTTGTTGTTGTTTATTTGTAATATATAGTGAGTCCTTAGAGAATCACTTGACCCATCTTCGGATAGTGTTCACTCGGTTGCGAGAACACCAGTTGTATGTCAAGAAAGAAAAATGTGAGTTTGCCCAATAGGAAATTAAGTTCTTGGGACATGTAATTTGCAAAGGCCTCACGAAGATGGACAACAGAAAAGTGCAAGCAATCATGGATTGGCAAGCACCAAGCAAAGTGGTTGAGTTGCGATCTTTTTTGGGTTTGGCTAATTATTATAGAAAGTTCATTGAGGGATACTAAAAAAAAATAGCACCTCTCATAATTTTCTCAAAAAGGACAGACAATGGAAATGGGATGAAAGTTGTCAAGCAGCCTTTGACAAGTTAAAAGTTGTTGTTGCAAATGAACCGGTTTTACGGTTACCTGATTTTCAACTTCCATTCGAATTGCATACTGACACTTCTGATAAGGCTATTGGCGGTGTTTTGGTGCAAGAGGGGTACCCGGTTGCGTTTGAAATTTGGAAGTTGAATGATGCTGAGAAGAAGTATTCTGCCCATGAAAAGGAAATGACAACGGTTGTGCATTGTCTTCAAATTTGGAGAGTTTACCTTTCGGGAACCAAATTCGTAGTGTTGATGGACAATGTGGCAAATACTTTCTTCAAAACACAAAATAAGTTATCTCCAAGGCAGGCTAGATAGCAAGAGTTCCTTGAAGAGTATGACTTCGAATGGCGACACAAGCCTGGGCGTCACGACCAAGTTGTTGATGCTTTAAGTCGGAAGGAAATTGTGGACTATGTCGCTGCAGTATCAAACATTGAAACTCAATTGTTGGAAAGGATTCGGGCAAGTGCTGCAATTGATTCTGAATATCAACGGCTGGTTCAACAAGTAAAGGATGGCACTATGCGTCGCTATTGGTTGGGAGATGATCTACTCCACGGCAAAGGAGATAGATAATATGTCCCTAGTGTTGGAGGGCTAAGATTGGAGTTGCTTAGAGAAACTCATGATCCGTAATGGGCGGGTCACCCCGGACAACAACGCATGATGGCTTTACTATCTCGTTCTTATTGTTGACCAAAGATGGAAGAAGATGTAGAAGCCTATGTCAGAACTTGCTTAGTGTGCCAACTAGACAAGAAAGAGCGAAAGAAAATAGCGGGACTGTTGCAACCGTTGCCTATTCTAACGAAGCCTTGGGTGTCTGCTTCCATGGACTTCATATCCGGGTTTCCAAAGGTGAATGGTATGCGTTCTGTTATGGTTGTTGTTCATCATTTCTCTAAATATGTTGTGTTTATCCCTGCTCCTCATGCTTGTCCCGCTGATGTTGCGGTAGACTTATTTTACAGATATGTGGTTGTGGGCGCTGGATAATATTGATGTACATGTGAGAAAGCCGAATAATAGGTCTGAGGATAATCAGGATAAATATTGTATTCGACTCCGTCCTGGACAATCCCAAAGCCAAATAAACTAATCGGTCGTAGAACCAGTTGAACAACAGCTGAATAAATAAATGTGCAATAGAATAAGAGTGGGCCCGACCCTGGGGCCTAAAAAAAGATATAAATAGAGGAACATCAGCTAAGAAATGTATGTGAGAAAAAACCTATGAAACTTAAGACATAAGTAAACGAGAGACATATACTAACTTGTCCGTCGGAGTGTTAATTTCGGCACCCTCGACCGAAGTGTTTATCATTTTTTCAAGTGGCATTCAGAGGATCAGGAGCGTCCTTCAGGATCCAAGTGTATTTCCGGATCACATCACCACAATTGGCGCCGTCTTTGGAAATACTCAAGTGCATCCATGGCGGGCGTAATGGAAGATCCTTCGATAGTCGCTGACGAAACTACACCAAGAGATGACCTCACTCCAAGAAACATGTTGGGACCGGAGAATATCGCCGCGCGACGTGCCTTAAACTTTAACTCAGTCGCTCAGACCTCACCCTCAAGTTCAATGCATGAGACAATGCAGACGATTATGGATCACGCAAAGCAAAATAAAATAGCGGCTGGGGAACAAGATGGCTGAGAATGAGCGCCTGCACCAAGATTTGGCCTTGGAGGTAGCGAAATCCCAACAAGCCGCATGTCAAGACCGGCATCGACCTTCGGGAAAGAAGCACGGTCGTCGATGTCAACTTTAGAAACGCAATAATGATAGTGACTCAGACTCACCATCCCCGGGACCCAGAAAGAAAGGGCGCGTTGAGGTATCCAGCTCGTCCGAAGGAAGTCCATATGTACAGCATAGCGAAGAAGAAGCGATGATTCGGACGAGGAAGATAAACATGACCCATTCATGTGACGAATTGCTAGGGCTATGCTACCCAAAAAGTTCAAGGCACTGTCGTTCACCCTCTACGACGGAAAATTAGACCCTACTGATCACATTCATCATTACAAGCGAGCGATGACGCTCTATGCTAACGACGAAGCCCTCATGTGTTGGATATTTCCAAGCAGTCTGGGACTACTGGCCATGAGGTGGTACTGTAAACTGGAGCTGGCATCGATTAAGAGCTTCCACCAACTCCAAAAGTCATTCAGGGAAAAATTCATCACTAATGAGGTCCAGCCGAAACAAGCCGATTCTCTCTAGGCCATGCAAATTAAACCGGAAGAAACTCTTCGTGAATAGTCGGCCTGCTATTGGGAGTGTTTCAATCTGGTAGATAATGCTTGCAATGATTCCATGGCCATCACTGCCTTTAAGATGGGATTGCATCCTGATAGCCCCCTCCGCAATTTATTAACTAGGCGTCCCCTAAAAATCGTCTGGGCATTAATGAAGAAGGTCGAAGAGTACTGCAAAGTGGAAGACGATGCCCTTCGAGTCAAAGCCGGACGTAAAGCCGTTGAGTCGGCCACGTCGGGAATTGTTCAGCCAAGAAGCCCTGAGCGGCGGAATCGACCTAAATAAGACAAAAGGCATGATTCGCGCCGATAGCTGTGTGCTCGAAAAATGAGTCGTGTGCCCAAAAATGAGCTGTGTGCCCGAGATCTGCCATGTGCTCGAAAAATGAGCCGTGTGCCCGAGATCTACCGTGTGCCTGAAAAATGAGCTGTGTGCCCCCAAATGAGCTGTGTGCCCAAGATTTATCGTGTGCCCAAAAAATGAGTTGTGTGCCCGAAAAATGAGCTTTGTGCCTGAAAAATGAGCTGTGTGCCACAAAATGAGCTATGTGTTCGAGATCTACCGTGTGCCCAAAAAATGAGCTGTGTGTCCTGAAATGAGCCGTGTGCTTGAAAAATGAGCTGTGTGCCCAAAAATGTGCTCGAGATCTGCCATGTGCCCGAGAAATGAACTGTGTGCCCGAGATCTACCGTGTGACCAAAAAACGAGCCGTGTGCCCGAAGAATGAGCTGTGTGCCCCCAAAATGAGCTGTGTGCTCGAAAAGTGAGCTGTGTGCCCCTAAGATGAGCTGTGTGCCCAAAAGAGTTGTGTGCCTAGATAAACAGTGTGCTGTGTTTCGAGCTGCGTGCCAAATGAAGAGAATTTTGTCCTGTGAGCTGTGTGCCAAATGAATGGAATGCTATGTCATAAGCTGTGCACCTTACTTGCATTGTGCATGCATTTTGTCGCGCTATCTTGCGCATCGCACTGTTTTGTGCACCTTACTTGCATTGTGTAAGCATTTTATCGCGCTTTCTTGCGCATCACACTGTTTTGTACAGCTTTGTCGCGCTTTCTTGTGCATCGCACTGTTTTGTGCAGTCTACACTTGCACTCTCTTGCGCATTGCACTGCTTTGTGCAGTTTATCACTCGCGCTTTCTTGAGCATCGCATTGTTTTGGACTACAAAACATGATTTTAGCCACTGAAATAGCTTTGAAAAATAGTGTTTAAAAGCTCTAAAAAAGATGATGCAAGGGTGGGAAACACAAGGGCAAAGGCCTCCAAAATAAGGTACAAAGAAGGGCTATCAACCCCTCAGCCTTTAATGGCCTTAAGACCCAAGCTTTAGCCAAAAAACACAGAGTTTTTATAGCCCACAATCAATTGCAAAACATGTTAGAATGAAGACAAAAGTAGCTACAATAATAAGCTAAAACATACAGCTTTTGAGCTAGTAAACAAGCATAAAGAGGGGTGGCTAACCCCTCTAGTTTTAGGACCTCAAAACAACATTCATAGCCTCTGAAAATCTCTGAAAATCAGTGGTAAAAAGTTGGAAAAAAGTTGATGAAGGGATGGGAAACACAAGTGGAAAAGCTTAGAGAACAAGGTTCAAAGAAGGGTAATTAACCCCTCTACCTTTAATAGCCTTAAACCACAAGCTTCAGCCCATAAAAACAGTTGAAAACACTTCAAAATTAACAAGAAAAGATAGAAAATAAGTAGTGCAAAAGTGCTCAAAATTATACATCTTGAAGAGGAATAACACTTTTGTTCACAAACCACAAGTCTTTCACTCTCAAAGGCTGAAATTTAGACTCAAGAATCTCAACATGGAGAGCTCCAATATTGGTTTAGGAAGTGTTTGAGTAAGGTGTATATATTGCAAGATAGAGATAGAGAGACAATTCCAAGAATTGGAACTTTTGGAATTTTTTTGGAACCCTAAATCAAGAGGTTTAGCCTGGTATATATAGAAAAACTGCCCCTCAAGTCGAAAATATCAAGCCATGAACAGTTGGAGCTTGTGGGTGACAGCTGGCCAAAAATATCTAGGTGTTTCACCAGTGGCCGACCGGCCAGAAGTGTGGATTTCCGGCCATCAATTGTGGCCGGTCGGCCACCGAAAATCTACTTACATGCCCAACTTCAAATGGGCATCTGAACTCCTTTGCAGGTCATTCTTGAGTCTAAATTGAACCGCCGAAAGTCCAATTTCCAATGGAAGTGGTATAACATAAAAATTATAAGTGTTCTAAGAGATATGCCTATTTTAGTGAAGGTCACTCAGGTTTGGCTTAACCAGATTGATGCTTAATTTCCAACAACCATATCTCCCTCATCCGTACTAGGCTTGTAATAACCCGACCCTCGTATAAGTTCTCTAATATATTCTCAGTTCTTGTTTTAAGTTTTTGAATGCTCATCGTGAAATTCTATGAGAAATTAGGGATAAGAAAGTGAACTCCATGTTTAAGGCATGTTTAAGGAAGTCTATCTGTTTAACAAGACAAGTATTTGTTACATGAGAATGATTAAATCAGAAATTGGAAGCCTTAGAGGCTTAATTATCCGAAATTGATTTCACATATGTAATCAGCATAATTTTTAAGTAATACTAAGCGCTTCTGTGAAATTTCAATTTGGGGATGCTTAAACGATTAATTTTTGTCCCTATTCAAGCCTTATATATATATATATACATGCTTATAAGAGTCTTATTGACCTTAAGACTTAGGAATCATATATCTCCTGAGAGAAGATGAGGAGAGAGAGAAATTGAAGGGTAGAGGGAGGAGATCATCAAAAAGGTTGGGAATTTGAGGAAGTTTAAGCACAAGGTATGTATAAGGCTATCTCAATTAACTCCCATAACTCTTCTTCTTAGGATGTGTGAAATACCCTCATGATCATGTCACTTAGGGGTTGGAATGATGATTCTATATGTGTGTAAGAAGTTAATGGACAAGATAACCTTACTTGGTTGTTTGATTCAATTGAAATTAACCATGGAGAAGTTATATTTTATCTTCTTATTTTGAACTCAAGTGTGTGAGCATGGCTTTATATCAAAGTATGCTTATGGGCATGTAAAGAAAGAACTCTTATGGACTTGTGTATGTTGAACTAAAGTATATTAGTTTGATGTATGTAATTGTCATTGTATTTATATCAATTTGGGTCATGTTTTACCAATTAGGAAAGTTATTTTGAGCCTTGTTCATGTTTTCCAAAAGGTGGGATTTTACAAGAATTTTCGGACAATTTTGGGCAGAATCGCCGCAGGTGCGGGGGTCATGGCCGCACGTGCGGGGGTCATGGCCGCACGTGCGGGAGGTGCTGCCGCACATGCGTGAGTCATGGCCGCACGTGCGGGAATTGGTGAAAAACAGGGGCTTGGCCACTGTCTAAAAGGCACGTGCGGGACATTTTGCCGCACGTGCGGCCCATGCTGAAAAACGTGGATCGCTCTGTTTTGCGTGTAGAACCCTCTAATGTTGTCGGAATATGTATTTGATGCCTTTTAATATGTATAAATTCCTTCGAAGTAAAACGAAACAGAAAGTAATTTGATATGAAAAGGAAACTAAATTGTAAGGGTTGAATGTGTGCAGGGCACACTCCGGGAGGAACAAGCACATCATCGCAACACTGTGAGTAGTAGTATCATTATCCGCTTTACATATGGCTAATCGTTTTCTTTAACATTTCGTTTACGCAACTATGTTAATGTTTCAAGTATGTATGTTAATGTTTCAAGTATGTTTCAAGTATGTAAAGAAAGAAATGGGAAAGATAAAATACCTTCCTTCTATAAGACTCTGGGCCTACGGCCATTCGATATAAGTTGTTATGATATGAAACAAAGTGCTACATGGAACTAAGTGCTACGACGTGAGCCACCTCTAGAATTCGTGTGAGACACCTCTTGAGTTCGTATAAGTATATTCAAGGTCTTAATGCCAAATTATGCAAGGGCGTAATGCCACTCTATTTAAGGGCTTTATGCCGCCATGTTTAAGGGCTCTGTGCCACCATGTTTAAGGGCATCATGTCACCATGTTCAAGGGCATTATGCCACCATGTTCAAGGTCTTCAAGCCATTGTGATTTAAGAATGTGATATGTCAAGCTGTTATGTTCAAGACTGGGCCTAAGGCCGTTATAAGATGAACACAGAATCAGGCTAACTATGTAACTTCCGCACTTCCATATGTATTGATATATGTCATGTTTCAAGTTGAGCATTGTTTTATTTATGTATTACTATTCACTGAGCCTGGCTCAATCTCTGTTATGTCTGTTTCTGTAGGCAACCAACCAGGTGGTCAATCCTAACCCATGACGCCCGCTTTCTTTTGTCAACCTTCATGTATCCAGGCACTTACGAGGCCGCTTATTTTGTGAAGTTTATTAAGATAATTGGCTTACTTCTTGACTATCCTTCCAAGGTTGAATGTACATAACTTCAATAGTTTTATACATGCCTGACTATAGGGCTGGGTCTGTATATGTGTTGGTGTATAAGTACTGCTAAGGAATATTTTTGGACTCTATCGACCTATTGTGGTGCATGCGATGTATGAGATCCTGGCATGTTAGAAATAGCTCAATGGAGTTTGTTTGGTTTAGTATTCTTTTAATATTTTGTGCTTCCGTCAAGGCCCCGTATGCTATATATACCAGGTTATATGTTTGTTTCTGAATGGGTCGTGCTCAAACTTTTATGGGCAAGTTTGGGGCGTGACAAGTGGTATCAGAGCACGAGTTGCTATCTCACACACGGATCCATTGAGCTTTAGGGTGTCTAGAAAAGCTTTAGGCATCTTGCATGACATCCCGAAAGTATGTGAAAGAGCGATGGCAACGTTAATTCTACTCTGATAATGCTAACACTTTTGAAATATGTTTATTGTGTATAAATGATTATTGTGTAGGCAATGGTGAGAACAAGGACAGAAGATACAGAAGATGCAACTTCTGCCCGACTGGATAGAATGGAGAGAATGATTATGGAAATGGCGGAGACCCTACGGCAACAACAGCAGCAGTCACAACCACCACCACCACCGGTACCTCCACTGGCAGTACAAGATTTCCATGCTGAAGACCGGACTATCACCCTTACTAAGGAGTTTAAAAAGATGAAACCGCCATCCTTCAAAGGAGGAATAGAACCAATGAAAGCTGAGGCGTGGGTGTTGGGAATAGAGAAGTTATTCGAAGTCTTTCCCTGCACAGAAGCTCAAAAGGTGCAATTGGCTGCCTTCACTCTTGAGGATGAGGCACGCAGATGGTGGATGCTTACGAGAACAGTACACCAAGGATTGGCATGGGACAGATTCTTGGAATTGTTTTATGAGAAGTACTTCCCTCAAAGCATGCGGGATAAAAAGGTAACAGAATTCGAAACTCTCAGGCAAGGGAACAAAACCGTCGCCGAAT
The DNA here is from genome assembly GCF_004153795.1 of Camellia sinensis. Lineage (NCBI taxonomy): Eukaryota > Viridiplantae > Streptophyta > Magnoliopsida > Ericales > Theaceae > Camellia > Camellia sinensis. Next base: position 359,907 of record NW_021026455.1, read on the forward strand.
ATGAAGCCCAATTTGCGGAATTAGCTCGGTTTGCACCTCATATGGTGGACACGGATTATAAGAAGGCGCGTAAATTTGAAGGGGGATTGCGGAGCGCTATCCTGTATGAGGTCAACATGTTGAAGTTACCCACATACGTTGATGTGTTGGAGAGGGCTGTTATAGCGGAAGGGAATCTCGCTACTTAGAGTCGAATTTCGGAATGAAAAGGGAAGAGCCAAAATACTCAATGGTCGAAGGGATCACCTACTCCACCAAACAAGAAACAGACTTTAGGGAGTTTAAATACTACTACCCCTAGCCAGGATTCAATGCTGACTTGTCCGGAATGTGGGAAGAAGCATCGTGGAACGTGTTATCGGAAGTCTGGAGCCTGTTTTCAGTGTGGTAAGACGGGTCATTTGATCAAGGATTTCCCTCAAAGAAATCAACAAAGTAATAATAGAACCGCTACAAGTTCAGCGGGGCCTGCACCAACTTCCAACACCAAGACAACTGCTAATCCTACTAATAATAAAGACACAGCGAGACAGGGTATGGTGTTCGCATTGGTTTCGGGAGATGTGCAAAATGCGACAACAGTGGTGTCAGGTACATTTATTGTTCACGGTCATTTCGCTCATGTATTATTTGATTCTGGCTCCACCCACTCTTTTGTGTCGAAACTATTTGCTCCAAATTTAGATAAAATAGAAGAAAAACTGTCTTATATGTTGTGTGTGTCTTCACCTTTCTGAGGCCCTATGATTTGTACTTCTGTATATGCTGCTTGTGAACTCCAACTTGGGGATATCCGGGTATATGCCAATCTGTTACCTCTTGATATGGCATATTTTGATATTATTCTGGGAATGGACTGGTTGGGTGAATATGGTGCAACTATAGATTGTTTGACTAAACAAATCAGTTTCCATCCTCCGGGACAATCAGGGTCTACCTTTCAGGGACATGGAGTGACTTCTCCACCTTATTTAATTTCCGCAGCAAGGGCTTGTAAATTAATTCAGAAAGGGTGTCAGGGGTACTTATGCAGTGTGCTAGAGGGGCAAGTGGTGAATGGGAATACCGACATGATCCCAGTTGTCTGTGAATTTCCGGACGTCTTTCCAGAAGAATTACCAGGGTAGTTAATAGACCGTGAAATTGAGTTTACAATTGAAGTAGCACCGGGAACTCAACCCATTTCTAAGACTCCGTATAGAATGTCGCCAGTTGAGATGAAAGAATTGAAAATACAGTTGCAAGATTTACTGGACAAAGGATTTATCCGTCCGAGTGTATCTCCGTGGGGTGCACCAGTTTTGTTTGTAAAGAAGAAGGATGGAACACTCCGGCTTTGTATCGATTACAGAGAACTTAACAAAGTCACAATCAAGAATAAGTATCCATTGCCAAGAATCGATGACCTATTTGATCAGCTTCAAGGGGCACAGGTCTTTTCTAAGAATGATTTACGGTCTGGGTACCATCAATTAAAAGTCAAGGCTGATGACGTTGAGAAGACAGCTTTTTGAAGTCGGTACGGTCATTATGAATTTTTGGTTATGCCCTTTACAGTTACTAACGCCCCAGCAGCCTTTATGGATTTGATGAACCGCGTTTTTAAGTCCTATTTGGATGAATTTGTGGTGGTCTTTATTGACGATATCC
>NW_021026455.1:370248-466444 GCF_004153795.1 Camellia sinensis
TTCCAGCATATATATGACAACTGAGAAGATCCTTTTCTATTTGTTTTGCTTCAGGCCAAAGTGTCAGTGGTTTTAAAGCGTAGGTTTAGAAATTAGGGTTTGTATGAATGCCCAAATACACAACCAAAAAAAATATAAATTAAATAAAATTTATATAACAAGGAAGCTCTGTTTTTTAGCCTAATAGGCCTTTTGTCCCTTTGTCCCCTTTGTCAAAATATTAATCATTTGATTAATTCAATCTAAGGTGTTAAAATTGCCTTACTCTTATTAATTCTATTTAGACATTTCAATGATTGACATCAATTACTATCAAATCTAATGGTCTAAAATGTAATCAACTTACATTTTGAACACACACCAGCTCGCTCTCTCTCATACTCCCCCTCATCTCTTTTTATTTCCAATTTTAAACTCTCTCTCTCTCGGAACCCATTCCTATGCTCGTCTTCAATTTCCTATCGGATCCAACCCTTCTGGAGACCTAACCCCGAACCCCTTATTACTCTCTTCATCTTCTCTTTTCCTCCTCTCTCTCTCCCCATCCCAATCTTCTCAACAGTGGTAGCCTAGAACCCCTTGAATGGAGCCACTGAAAAGGGAAACAAGGGTGTTTCTGAATTGGGGATGGGATTGATATCTGTACAAGGGTGTTCAACAAAGGAAGAATCTGGTCGAAATACTGTTTAGGTGAGTAATCCCATCTTATTTGAAGTATTTATATTTGAGCAAACAAAGGGGAAAATGGGAACTTGGGCTTTAATTTTTCTTGAGTATTTATATTTCCATCTTTAACCCATCATGGATGGAGGTGTCTTTCGTTTGGGTCCACCAAGTATATTTCCAGCAAGTTTGTTACTCTAATTTTTTTTGGATATCTTTTGTTTCAATAATGTTTCATTAATCTTGTAACGCCCGATTTACACTATTGGTTGTAGGTAAGGAGAGTCACTGTTGAGTCCTATGGTCAATTTTGACAGATCCTAACAAGTATTGACACAAGGTCTTATAAGCAATGATAAGTGCATACCTCTGATTATATTGAATATAAATACATAACAACCACAAATTTCCTTAAATGCAAAAGCTTGTTCCATTACTTACATCCAAAAAGAAAATTTAAATCTTCGTACGAGTCTTACAAAAATATTAAAAGAGAAACTTTTAACTTTACTAAGATAGCCAAAGGTTTTTCGAAGGTTTCAGGCTCGTCGTCTCCATCTATATGTTCCTCTTCGGCACCTGGCATAACACACCGTGAGCTTGAATGCCCAGTAAACACACATACACCCCTCCCTTTTTCCCAGTCCAATACACAATCACAATATATAACAACAAGTAGTTAGCATGATACTCAAAATAGAATAAACAAAGGGTTACAGGTTAGAGTTAGTAAACTAAAATCCCTCAAAGAGATTTCGTCCTCCCAACCACAAGAATCGGACTTGTTCGCGGATTATTCGGTATGCCCCCTCTTTTGCTGCTTTGTTGCAGAACTAACCTCGGATGCCTACCATCGGTTATATACCGCGTAGCGCCAACCGTAGGGCCTCAAAAGAGACGGTGAAATAGGGCCTTGCCCAAAACCCTCCTCACACCAAACCACTTAGGGTTCGAATACAACCGCTCCGTTCAAGGGTTCCGAAAACCACTTGCGCAAGACTTTAACTTCCAATTAGGGACGCATCCCAACAACCATATAACACATTTTCTCATCTTTCCATTACTCAAGTGCTCGAAAATCCAATACCCTCCCAATTAGGTTTCCCGTTGAGTTAAAAGTTTTAAGTCAAGGTTAGTCCAACTTACAAGATAATAACATCCACATAAACATGCATCCTTAAGATGAGAAAGATAAATAACATAACATAACACATAAAATATCTTGCCAAGATATGATCATAACACATTTTCATGAATACCAGGACATAAAACATCCATACATAACAAATATTTCCAGATTTAATATCACATAAAGATTAAAATGAAAGGCTAGTTTAGATCCTTCACCGGACTCGGTCTTCCTATGATTCGTAGAGAATTTGATCTAGTTTCTAGAACATTTTTCGGAAATGGGTTTGCTTTTCTAGATTTTAAGTTATTTAGAAAACATTCCAGCGCTGTCTAGATTCTGTCCAGACCCGTCGATCGTTACGAAAATTTGATTATCTTGCAAACCGCTTAATGTTTTTCAATGCAGCCAATTTTATTTGAAAGCTAACTCCTTAAGGAAGATTTTGACATAAAATAGAGGTCCAGAATAATTTTATACATTTATCTAGAATATTTGAAAGTTGGCTACGAAAATAGATTCTATGGCATAATACCCAAAACAAGAAGAATTGTGAGAAGAGGGACCCATTACGGGAAAATTTTCATTTCTTTTGTGATGAAAACATGCTAACTAACATAAATTAAACTCAGAAAATTTGCTTGAAGGTGCACCTTTGGAAAGTTTGAGAGATTGGTATGAAAATGATAGTTTTGTACCGAAATGAGGGAAACTACAAGAGAGATAGAATCATGGCCCAGCTCTTATCATTTTTAACACTGGTAACTCATCAATAACACATCTGAAAACAATGTCTAGAACCCTTAAGAACATGTATTTGAAAAAGGAAAATGAAAGAGAAAGCTGTGTTGTGGCTTACATGCTAAGCTTTGAACAAGATGGCTCTCTTCTCCCTTCCTCTTCCTCTCAAAATTCCTCTCTTGTTCTCTTTCCTCTCCTTAGGTCGAATGTGGAAGCATGAGAGTGTTGCTTGGTGATATTTATAGGCAACCTTGGTGTAGTTGGTATTGAAAGGTTGTCATTATAGCCTACTAGTTAGGATATGAAGGAACCACTACTTGAAAAATGAAAGGACCCTAGCCCACTAGTTAGGTTATGAATGAATCACTACTTTGAGATTTAAATGAACACTAATTGATATTAAATGAACACTAAACACTAATTGATATTAAATGAACATTAACTAGAATCAAATGAACACTGGTTAGACTATGAATGGACACTAGTTGGAATATGAATGGCCACTATTAAGGATATTCCTGTTTTGATAAAACAACAAAAACAATATTAATCAACAAGATTCGAAATAATTCTCATAACTAAGGGGTTTTAAGCAAATAATTAAAACCTTTTTTTTTGTTTTTAAAGAGAAAACATTTTTCAGGGCTTCACAAATCTTTACTCTAATTTTTGGATATCTTTTGTTTCAATAATCTTTAATTTCTAACAGGTTTGTTACTCAATAATATTGACAACAGGTTTGTCCAATTTAATTGTTTTATTGATGTTTACAGTTTGTGATTGAAACATTGTGTCTGAAGTATTGTAAACTTCCTTAAGACCTTTCATATTGAAACATTGTAGTAAGTATTTGATTTGTATTCTTACTTAAGCAATGATTGATCATTGTTATTCTGTGATTATTTCTTTGGTTGGTTGTGTAGGAAATTTATAAGTATGGTTTTTTTTTTTTGTTTTTTTTTTTCTTCTTACAATTATCATTATTTGGGTTTATTAAAATCAAATTGGGGTGGGTGGGGTAGGGGGAGCAAGAAAGAATGAATGATTTAAACTATATTGTATATATATATAGTTTTTAACATTTTGTCTCAGTTAAATCTGAACCATATTTCATTTTTATATTTCAACGAATAGGCTTTTAACAGAATTATAGAATTAATGAGTTAATTTTTTTAATTAATTGATTTTTAAGTTCATATTGTGGTATCATACTGTTTGAATTTTTAAATTCATACTTTGGTTTGAATTTGTGTTATTATACTGTTCAAGCTTTAATTAATCTCATTAGCAAAAGTCTTTGTATTTTCTTAGAATTGTTTGATTGGTTGTTGAGAGTTTCATTCTTTTAGGTTAGTTTAACTGGATATCTTTATGCATTCAGATTCAAATTATTATTTACTAAATTTGATATTTTAAATTGAAGTGGGTCATAATTTATAGATTTGACGAAAATGAGTTAAAAAGAGATGAAAATTGATGAACCATCTATATAACAATGAAGCTTTGTTTTTTAATCTAGATGGGGCTTCTATCTTAGGTGGCAATGAGATTGAAAGGCTAAGATTATTTTGAGAGTTGTCTCTTTTTATCTTGATCATTGGATATAGGCTTCAAAGTTGAAGCCATGTCAAATTCAAACCCATTTCATCAGTCTATACTCTCTCTCCTTCATTGCCCAAAATTTCAATCCACCACATTTCAAACCCATTTCTTCATCACTGTTTCTCTCTCTTACTCCCTCTTCACCTGGTTTTTCATTGCTTCAGTGGTTGTATTCAAACACATTCATCATCACTGCTTCTCTATCTTAACCTGGCTCTTCGTTGCTTCAGCAGTTGTCATCAATAGCAACAAGATTGTTTGCCTTCAAGTAACACCTCTCTCTTCCCTCTCTTCCCAACCCTACTTGAAACTCCCCACTCTCACTCTCTTACTCCTACAATCCCCCACCTTCAACACTCATCTTTCATTTTATATATATGCATTGGACCTTTTTCCATTTTTGTGTTTGTTGTCATTGATGTTTAGTTTGTTGTCATATTTTTTAATCACTTATATATGCTTAGTTCTTTGTTTATCTTAGTTTGTTGTTTTCGCTCATCTTAGTTTGTGGACTGTTGGATTAATCAAGAAATCAAATATTTTGGGGATTAATCAATAAATCAGACAAATATTTGGCCAATAAAGGTTTGTTTTCCCTACTCATAACCTAATAATGGACTTGATATGTGTTTGTGTTTGTGTTTCTAAGGGTTTGAAAATATTTCTATCCTATTTGGTAAAAAATCTAGGAAATATTTCTATCCCTGTTTCTAAGGGTTTCAAAGTAGAAGCAATATTTCTATCCTGTTTCTAAGGGTTTCTAAGTGGTAGAAAACCCAGGAAATATTTCTATCATGTGTTTATGTTCAGTTTGGCTGCTGAGAAAGTGGGGGAAAAGGTGAAAAAAGTGAAATTTTGTTATGATTGTATTTTTATCAAAATTATTTTTTTTTATTGGGTTTTGTCTGTCTTGTTTGGTTGCTGAGAAATTGAGGGAAAAAATAAAGAAAGTAAAATTTTGAGCCAATTTGTTATCACTTGGCAAATAGATTAGTACCTAAGCGGAACATATGTAATTTATAGTGGGACATGATTTTTGTTTCCATATATACAAAATCTCAAAAAAGAAGAGACCTGAGATTAATTTACAGGGGAACATGTGTAATTCAAGGCAAATATACAAAGAGAATACAGAGGTTCATCAAAGAAGAAAAACTGTCTCCAAGAAAAATTCATTATAAAGGTTCATTCATATAAATCAAAGCAGCATTATTACAAAGCGAATATAGAATTGAGTACACAAACCCACATCCTCTGGAACATTAGTTGATTAAAACTATTTTTTAAACAAAGATTACGACCAAATGCTTTATTAAATATCACAATAGAACATAGAAATATTTTCTAATTCAACCCACATATTAAAGAGCGACAGAGCAAAATGCAACCCACCTCTTTCGCAGGCAAGCTGTGGTTCAGGCCACTGCTGGCAAAAATCAAAAAACCAAAAGAAAAACTGAATTAAACATAATTAAGTAGAGAAACTGGTAGTTAAATAAAGAGTGGAAAAAACAAAATGAATATGGGATTCCAAAATCATTACATGAAGATTGGCTTTAGAAACAAACCCCTTCAGAAACCCATTTTACTATTTTTTAAATAAAAGACCATTCAAAAGCCATTCAATTTCAGAAAATATTTACATAAAAATCACGACCTTTCCTCACCTTCCACCCAACACCACCTTTGCCTTTGCCAATGGAAGCTCACCTTCCTTTAACCAATCAGTTGTCTGTTATAATGTTTTTAAAAAATAAAATAAAAATTTGCATCAGTTGGTTTGTGCACTTTGTAACTGATGGATAACATGTTGATTTATTAAATGTAGATAAAGAAAGTAAAAAAATGCAAGGAATAAAAAATGCAAGCATGATATCTTGCTATTAGAGAGAGGATGTTAAACAAAGAAATATGACCTCTCTTTTGCATTAAGAAAGAGACAGAGTGGTGAGACAGATGAGTCTCTTTTTGCTGGCTGGTAAGGTGGTTGGTAGTGGTGAGGTCAGGACATAGAAGTGATACCTCTAATGGTATCTCTTTCGATCTGTTGGTTTTCTGCTAAGAGAATTTATTCATTAACATCTATAACTGAGCCTGAAATGGTAGCTAAGTCATGCCACTGAAATGGTAGCTAAGTCATGCCATCTAAAGAATAATTAGGGCAAGCAACCATGATGGATGATAATTTCTTAGATTTGTATAGTCAAGTCACACAACCAACCAAACAAATAATCACTAAATAACAATGATCAATCACTACTTCATTAAGAATACAAATCAAATTCTTACCACAATGTTTGGAAGTCCTCAAGTTGTCTAATGATCCATCACTGTCTTAGGAAGTCGTCAAGCTATCTAACGTGAGCCTACTAAGCAAACACAATGCATTTTTTTTAATTTATTTTTTATCAGCAAATACAATTTATTAAAATAAGAAAGCCTGGTTGGAGATTGAATCATAGTTTGAAGAACACAAAAACAGAACTGAAGCAACAAAAACAAAGCTACAAATTAATTCTAGTGGATTTCAACCCTTCCAGGGAGTAAAGAAAATCATTAATGTTGCAATGATGGAGATTGGCCCACCTATTCACCTAAAATGCAGTTCTAATTTTGATAAATTCCACAATTTTATAGCATACTGGTTGTTTGTGGTTGAATATTAATTCATTTCTAGCAAGCCAAAGAGTCCAAATAATAGAATCCAAGATAGTTGGCATATACATGGCAACAATTAAAGAAATCAACAAAAAATTTACATTTACATGACAGCAAAACAAAAGGCATCCAAAAAAATTAGAGTAACAAAAAATCAATACCAAAAACAATAGAAGAAATCAACACAAAATTACCTACAATCCACTTATTGTTGTTGCTTGGCAAATACCCTTGGCAACCTAATATCTATTTGCCAAGCGACAACATATTGGCTCAAAACGCCCTTGGCAACCTACAAATTAACCTACAATCCACTTTGGTGGCGGTATAGAAAGTGAAATCAGACATCTTGGTCAATAATGGGGCTATTTTTTTTGTCCAAACAATTAAGGATCCATCCTCCTTAAAAGTGTTTCAAGTTCTACACCAACCATTTGTTAAATTTACATCGATTTATAGTCTAAATGGGATGAGATTGAAGTTTATGAGATATAATGGGATTTAAGTTTATGTGTTTAATATGTGTATGCTAATGGGTCTCACATATAATGTGTTTAATATATGTATGATAATTGTCACGACCCGTACCCGCCCCCATGGGTTAAGGACGTAACCGGCCCAACCATTTGTTAAATTTACATCGATTTATAGTCTAAATGGGATGAGATTGAAGTTTATGAGATATAATGGGATTTAAGTTTATGTGTTTAATATGTGTATGCTAATGGGTCTCACATATAATGTGTTTAATATATGTATGATAATGGGTCTCAAATATAATGAGATTTATGTTCCCGATAATGTGTTTTATATAAACGAGTTATCCTTTACCATCTAGAACTTGTTGCTTAGTGGATGAAGCTCTCAACTTTGCCAAATAAACTTTCAATATGCTTGGATAGTCAAATATGCTAGTTTTTGGACTTTTTTTTTTGCCATTACTTTTTTTTTCCTTTTTTGTATGGCTTTTCTGGCTGTTTGATTATTGAAAAAGAGAGAGGATAATTTCATAGCTTCTGAAATTATGAGATTGAGTTTGACTTGGTTGAGTTTGACTCGATGAAATTATGAGACTTTCGAAACATTATTTTTTGTTTGTTTTTCTATCTATTTGTTCACTTCAGATGCAAAAGTATACATTTGCTGACTTTACTACTATGTATGTTTCTACTCATTTGAACCCTTTGCCAAGTTGGGGTGATGTGGCATATCTAAAAATTTTAAGATTTATTAATATTTTCTTTTGATGTTGTTTGGATTCAAATTGTGTTACCAATACCTGAAAATGTTTGGAGTCACATTATTATTTTAAAACTGTGTAGATGTGGATTTGACTGCTAATCTTTTGTTATTTGTTAATTTTAATAAATACATTCTTGGAAACACAACTCATTTTGGTGGCGAAAAATGATTGTTGGGTTATTAGTTTGGCATCTGCATATCTCACATGCCATCGATATTGTCCGCTTTGGGCCACGCCCGCACGGATTTATTCTTCCCAGTGGGTCACCCATCCAAGAACTACTCCAGCCTAAGCACGCTTAACTGGGGAATTCTAATAGGGATCTCACCACCCGGGAAAAGGCCTCGATGCTATATAAGGGTCTGGGTTTTTACTTTTATAGCCCAGGAACTCCCCCTCCATTCCCGATGTGGGACACCGAGGCCTTACAATCCACCCCCCATAAGGCTGCACGTCCCCGTGCAGTAGCCTGCAAGCTCGTAAGCCCGCCCACATACACCGAGAGACGCCAGGTCCGGAGAGTCGGCTCTGATACCATTAGTAACGCCTCAACCCTTCACATATCATCGATATTGTCCGCTTTGGGCCACGCCCGCACGGATTTATTCTTCCCAGTGGGTCACCCATCATAGAACTACTCCAGTCTAAGCACGCTTAACTGGGGAGTTCTAATAGGGATCTCACCACCTAGGAAAAGGCCTCGATACTATTTAAGGGTCTAGGTTTTCACTTTTATAGCCTAGGAACTCCCCCTCCATTCCCGATGTGGGACACCGGGGCCTTACAATCCACCCCCCATAAGGCTGCACGTCCCCGTGCAGTAGCCTACCAGCTCGCAAGCCCGCCCACATACACCGAGAGATGCCAGGGGCCCACACTCGGTACTCTGGAGAGTCGGGGTGTCCCACATCGAGAATGGAGGGGGAGTTCCTGGGCTATAAAAGTAAAAACCTAGACCCTTATATAACATCGAGGCCTTTTCCCAGGTGGTGAAATCCTTATTAGAACTCCCCAGTTAAGCGTGCTTAGGCTGGAGTAGTTCTAGGATGGGTGACCCACTGGAAAGAATAAATCCGTGCGGGCGTGGCCCAAAGAGGACAATATCGATGATATGTGAAGGGTTGGGGCGTTACTAATGGTATCAGAGCCGACTCTCCGGAGTACCGAGTGTGGGCCCCTAGCGTCTCTCGATGTATGTGGGCGGGCTTGCGAGCTGGCAGGCTACTACATGGGGACGTGTAGCCTTATGGGGGGTGGATTGTAAGGCCCTGGTGTCCTACATCGGCAATGGAGGGGGAGTTCCTGGGCTATAAAAGTAAAAACCTAGACCTTTATATAGCATCGAGGCTTTTTCCCGGGTAGTGAGATCCCTATTAGAACTCCCTAGTCAAGCGTGCTTAGGCTGGAGTAGTTCTAGGATGGGTGACCCACTGGGAAGAATAAATCCGTGCGGGCGTGGCCCAAAGTGGACAATATTGATGGCATGTGAAGGGTTGTGGCGTTATAACTCTTCCTATCATTTCTTAAGCTCAAGGGAGTACGGTTCTCGACTCTTGGGTCACCAACCGAGCATTGCAATGCACAATGGCCGAGAAGCCAAGTTTGCACAATTCAATGTCAATGAATGCACAAATAACAAATAAGGGCCTTAAACTCTATCATGCATGACAATCAAGGGGGACGGCGACCGAGAAATGAGGCACGCTTCATCACTTCAAGTATGAAACGTCCCTCGTTTCTCGTGTTTGGATTGACGTCCAATCCAAACACATGCAATGCAACTCAAACATGCCGATTACAATGCAAACAACAAGCATGCAAACATAATGCAATGCAACAAGCATGCAAACACAATGCAATGCAACAACATTCACGTAACATGCTCAATGGACTTTAACTGAATATGGACAGACCTCAATCATGCCCAAAACAGTGGCCAAAATACTCCGAAATGCTAGCATGAAAGGAAAGATAATGATGCTCATGCAATGGCCCATCAACTAGGCACAAGAGCATAACTCTCAAACATGATCAAGAAGTGATAAACATGGAAGTGTGACAATACTATATGCATTGAAATATCATGTGAAATGATGCCATGGCAACCAAACATCTCAAGTATGTCATACTATGGTGCTCAAGACTCAAGACTATCAAGGCCAATTGCACTACAACTATGCAATACATGAACCACATAGTCAAGACAACTCAAAACAGTCCTAGAGCATGTCAAATCAAGGCTAAAACATGGACGGAGTATAGCCAAAACAAGCTAGCATGAAGGGCATGAAGCATGAAAGAGAGAGTAAAGAAATTTCAAGCAAAAGTCAAGTAAAATGGTTTATTTATGTAAAACATGGGATTAATCCAACAATACCCTCAAATTAACTCATAAGTCACAACCACACCATGAAATCTCTTCAAAACAAAGAAATACTAGGGTAAAAGTGTCCCTACCTTAAGTTGTGAAGAGGAAAACTCAGAAGACCCAAAGTCGACGAAACCACTTACTTCTCGGATCAATAGAAAGCCCTTGATGCGCTCTACAAACTTTCTCAAAGGACCCAAGTGAGAAGATTGAGAAGATACTTCTAGGTGAGTAGATCTAAGGATTTAGGTGGGGAAAAGTTGAGTTTATATATATATATATATATATATAGAGAGAGAGAGAGAGAGAGACTCACGATTTGAGAGGAATGATGAGGAGAAAATTATGAGAGATAAGTGTTTTGGGTCTATTTATAGTAGTAGAAAAGTAGCCCTAAGGTCAATGAAAAGGATAAGTGCAAAACCCTTAAAAGTAGGGCCCATTAGAACCCCAAAATTCTAAAAAAAAAGAGAAAAAAAAAGAAGAAACAAGGGTCGACCCTTGGTGTGGTGGTGTCAACCCTTCAAGAATAAAAGACAATCTGGTAGCAGGCAAGGTGTTGACCCTTGGATAGGAAGGGTTGACACTAAATTCTAGCAACTAACACCCAGATTCTACAATATACAAGGGTCCCTTCCCAGACTGGTGTTGACTCTTGAGGCTAACAACAAAAGACAAGTGTCGACACCACCAATGCTGGTGTCGACCCTAAATTCTAGTAACACTTCCAGAACACAGCAACAAGTAAGGGTCGACCCTTAGGAAGGCTGGTGTCGACCCCGGAACAGAATTTCTATGTTTCCAAGGAACTTTTAGACAAGAACAAACACGAACGAACAAACCCAACGAGTTTAAATCGAATTGTACTCCTTCAAAACCAATATACAACAACTCTAAAGACTCCCAAAATGAAAATAAAGGGATTAAATACACCTTCTAATAGATTAAAACACCCAAGTCTTACAGTACATACCAACTACTCATTTGTTTTTGTATGTATATGTTCAGTTTCTTCAACAAAGAAATGTCGGTGTAGTGATTCGCGATGAGTAGGATTTTAATGTCATTCGCATTTCTGAGGTCAGCCTAGAAATCATTTTCTTATCATTTTTATTATTATTATTTCTTATATTTTGGTTATTTTTTAAAGGCAATGGAAAAAGAAAGTGCAAAGGCAATGTCAAAGGGAAAAGAAAAGGTAACTTATGCTTGCAAGGGCAAGGGAAAGGAAAATGCATGTTCAACGGTATGGTTCTTATTGGTTTTTGTAGAGTGCTTTTTTTAATTTTTTATTTTCGTATGTTTGTACATTTTGAATAAGCCATAATTGTATTTTATTTTTAAAACTGTGCACTTTTTCTAGTGTCTCTTGTACGTATGTGGGTAGGAGTACAAATTTGGCTCGGCGGGGCCTATGTTGGGCCTCGCGGGCTCCTGCTAAAATTCGGGCCGGGCTGGGCTGGGCCGGCTCACGGGCTAGAAAATTAGGTCCAAGCCCAGGGGGTATTCGGGCCTTGGGTGGGCCGGTGGGTTTGGGACTGGGCTCAGGCTTGGGCGGGCTTGAACATTTTTTTTTGTTTTTTTATATTTTTTCTACCAAAATTTTATTATTTTCCACTAAAAAAAGACACCAGGCCTCATTTGCTTGCTTGCTAGCTTCATTTCTCTGTTATTTTAGCTCATTTTTTCTAGCTTTTCATACTAATTTCAGCATTATTTTTGCTATTTTTGGGATTTTTTTGATGTGTTTATTTAGTTATGCTTTGAATATCATGCTTATAGTGTTGTAAGTCCTCATAGGTTTGGTGGTTTAGGCCTTAGACACCAACCTATTTGAGTTGATAGCTTTCATTTTATGCTTTTCATACATGTGTTCACACTTGCAATAACCATGCCTGCACTCTCCCTCCTTTCTTGGCTTTATTTGTTTGAGAGTTGTTTTAAACGAGTGTTGTTTAAGGCATGCGAAAGAGACCCTTCTATGCTTTATAGTTTAATCTCTTTGGAGGTTCATTACCAAGGCATTACATCTCTCTCATGCCAAGAACAACTTCTTGTTTGACACTTCTCTTCATTTAGTGGACATAACTCTCATTTTGGACTAAAATGATTAAATAATGGAAAGGTAATTAAACGAGATTAATAAAATTGGACAAAAATGGTAACAAGAGTAATAAAATTGGTTTGGGTTCAATTGGACGTTAATTGAATCTATTACGTCTTAAGTCCTTACATACTCATTAGTGATGTTAATGACTCGAGAAGCGATGTCTACCACTTCCCTAGAGAGGTAACTCCATGATAGAGAGGAGGTTTCGTTGGTATTTACTTTTCATTTATTGAGACATTGTCCCATTAATTCATAGATCATCACGCAACAAGTTGTATTAATTGATGGTTTGCGAATCGAGTCTACCCCTCCGTTGATCTGTTTTATGACAGGGAGAGGTAGAGAGGACAAACATCCCTTGGAAACACTTTGTTTGTGCTCTGTTTCCTTTCTATTGCAGCAGCGCAGACCTCTAAACCAGTGGTCGGCCAGCCATCTGACCATCCGACCAACCATTTTTCGAGGCTGACCGACCACCTACTTTATTTTATGCAGACAGAACCATTTTCATGGCAGAACAGAGCAGAGGCTGGGGAAAAAAAATAGTTTAATTTTCTGACTACAAAACAGAACAGTTCTAGCAGCAAAACAGAGAAGTTATCAAGTGGAAATTCATGTTCATGCATATGTACTTCTTCGCTATCCGTGGCTCGTGCAATAATGCTAAGAGTAGTATGTTGTACTTAAATTAGTAGTTCATCAGAAATTTGTAATAGCTAGTTCGTTAATTGGTTAGCTTAGTTCTACTTTATAATAATTAATTAGTGTAGCTAATTTATTTGGTATTGTAAGTAGTTAGTTTAATTAGGGCATCTATTCGGACTCTCTTGCGCGAGGGCAAATATGTAATAATGTGCGTATGTCTTCCAACCCACATTTCTTTCTCACTTTTATTTACTCGCTTATGATGGATAGAATGTAGCATCATGTTATCCTTAGCATTTTCCATGACTTGCGTCCATTCGTTTTGCATGAATAAAGGTTTGGCTCATCATACTAATCAAATGCCAATTCCAAATTCCTTACTCAAATACGTGCATCGTCGCATGTCTTGAATTGACTCACATGCCATGGTAGTAGCTGAGCCTATTAATTGAATATTGCAAGTGTTGCATTAGGCATTTGCATCGTTAGGATCATACATTTTTTTTTCTAACTGTTTTATTTCTTTTGGCTCACCTCGGATATTTGTGGTAAGCATTTTTTTACTTTAACATATTGCATGCGTGTGATTGTTGCCATAATAAGCGTGTTTACCATGAGGCTAAGTGCTTAGTTGATATACCTGTTTGAATGCCTGTGGATAAAGGCTTTTTCACTTAAGTTGGGATGATTTGATTAATGTACATATGAGATCACTTTTTCAAGTGGTGCATATTCAAACTCCTTTTCAAAACCAAACATGAAATCAAAACGTTCCAAATTAGGCGAATTAGTCTATACTTATGTGCATCACATAGTAAAGATAGCATAATAATCGGAACAAGAGCATATACTGTATATAAGAATCACATCATGATTAGTAGAGGCCGATCTTTGATTGAGTGAGTGGGGTCCTCAATTCATGACCTTCCCCTTCATACCTAAGTTCCCGAGTTGAGACACTTTGGTGATGACGGACAAATGGCCTTTGGCATGAGTCACGAGTTACTTAAATTTCTCAAAAATATTTAGGTGGCGACTTTGAAATCTGGCAAATCGGTCCATTTTTGGCATTTTGATTCAAAATTGATTTTCCAAAAGATTTGCCGGATTTGGACTTTTTTGTGTTTATCTAGTTCACAATGCACTTGTGAAATCAGACTCAGAACCACGTGAGTCCGAACTGTAGGACTATCGTATCTGAGGAGACTAAACCCCTATGAGGAGCACGAAAAACAAACTACAGTTTTTGGTGACTCTACTGGAGAACTTAGAGAACTTGACTTGAACTTCATGATGTGACATTTTATTTACATATATATATTCTTTGCATTGCATTTGCATTTGTTACTTTAAGTCACTGTGTTTTCTATCTGCTATTCCTGGACAACTTGCAGGAGACTTGTCTAAAAAGCTTGCCAAAAGACTGACCAGTCATGGGCTCTGCTATGTTGGAAACACAACCCTTGGATCTGGATTATTGCCATACCGCTTGATCCTCCTTTCACTTCTTGGTGTTAGGTGTGAGAGGTATATTAGGTAATGTTGTTGAGGTGCCCTTTTGGACCAATCGACCTTGTGTGTCTAGTGAGCTCTAGCGACCATTCAAAATAGAACATGATACTCTCCCATATTCAGGATGTTATGAAACCGCTTGTTTGAATAGTAAAGCTTAGATCACTTCAAAGCTAGGACAGGAAAACCCTAACCTCTCATAGGGGTGTTTTGAATGCTTTTTTGCAAAATGTGAAATCTTTGGTAATGTGTGATGCAATCCTTGGAGAGCCTTAATCATGAGGCAGTTCCTTTAAACCTTGAGGGTTATATCAGAATTAGAATTTGGGTCAAAACCCAAGGGTTTGTGTTTGATATGGCGAAAAAATATCAGAACCAGAACCATGGCCAAAAATTGTATCTTGCTTTGTTTTGACCAACATAGCTGGTATCCTGATCTGATAAGGCATTTGCTTTTAAATGCTAAGTTTGTCTGAGCTAGAAAAGAAGCAGTACTGTAGACACCCCATTTTTGACTGACCTTAAGACTCAGACGTCACCGATTGAGCGCTCGGTGATGATGCATATTGTGCTCGTTCTGAGGTTGCGGAGTCTCGGCTGAGAGCCTTGCCTCCGAACTTCGGGGCTCTTTTGTGCTTTGGCTCGGTTTGTGAACCAGGTCCTGTTTTCTCTTCTCGAAGGGAGGGAGAGGTCTCGTAGACCATCTCTCGGTGGTTGTAGGCTACTTTTTGTGGTTATAGGCCACTGTCCCCGTTTGGAGACCAGCTTTCGATTTTCGGAGCCGTCGGCCGTGTGCCTCGGTTCGGGGCCGCTTAACTTTCTCTGTTTGCTCTGATTTTTGGCACACATCTTGTTTCCTCTCTCTTGAGGGACGCTGTGGCCCAAGAGACCACCTTTGTGGTCGCACGCCACTTCCGGTGCCTAATAGTCAGTTTTCGAGGCCCCCGGCTGCGTGTTTTGGCCCCCAAACCTTCGTTTTGCATCGGTGTGGGTTCATTTTTGGCATGGACCCTATTTTCATTGTTAGGAAGGTGGTAGTAGGGTGGGAGACCACCTTTTCTTCTTGGAGACCACCTTTCCCCGGTCGGCCGGTTTTTCTTGACAGGTAAGTGGTCTCCCTTACTTTTGGGCCACAATTTCTGGTCTTCCATACCACCATTATGTTGCATTCACCTGGGAGACCACCAATATGGGTAGGTCGACCACCTTTGTTGATTGAACCTTTTGACCCCTTGGTTTCCCTCACTTTTGAGCCACATTTTCTGGTCTCCCATACCACCACTGTGTTGCATTCACCTAGGAGACCACCAATATGGGTAGGCTGACCACCTTTTCAACTTGACCCTTTTGGCCCCTGGTTGGCTGACCAGGGCAAGTGGTCGGCCGACCACTTGAACTGGTCGGCCTGCCATCTCCTTTTTTGTCTCCCTGAGTGTAATACAGCTGTGCCAGCTGGGTGGCATTTGCTCCGGGATTGACCCTTTTGTTTGGCTTCTTAAGGAAGCTTGACCCTTTTCTCTTAGCTTCTAAGAGAAGCTTTACCTTTTGTTTAGCTTTTTGAGGAAGCTTGACCCCTTTGGTCTAGCTTCCTCAAGAAGGTTGACCCTTTTGGTGTAGCTTCCTTTAGAAGCTTGGCCCCTTTGCTCCAAGCTTCTAAGGGAAGCCTTGGACATCCTCTTCTATAAAACCAACCCTCCTCTCCACTTGCAAGGGTTCAGAATTTTTGGCCTCAAGCATACATACACTTCCCTCCATATCTTTCTTCCTCAAGCTTCAAACTCCATTGTTCTTGCACCCATTGCACTACACCTCCAAGCACAACACCTCCATTATCAACCTAAGCACATTGGAGCTGATTTTCAGAGGTTGAAGAGTTCCTACCTTGGTCCAAAAGTTGCTGGAGGTCTTCTCTACAAGGGTAAGTCTCTATTTCTCTCTTTGTAGCATTATTTTGCTTCATATCTTAGCTCTATTTGCAAGCATTTTTGGGCTTCGTCATAAACTAAAAAAAGTCTTGCTTTGAGCTCCTTTTCAAGTTTGTTCACGGTCATTTTTCTGTTAGGGGTCATCTACCCCCTTGCATGCTTCATTTCCTCATGTTTTGGGCTATGCATTAGAGCATTTGTGTTGGACTTGGTTTGGCCTTTTAGCCACTGAAATCCAGTGGATTTTTAGTAGCTAACATGTGTTTTTTAGCCTCAAAATCAGAAAGGGGTGACCCTCTCACCCCTTGTTTTGTTTACTAGCTTTATTGGCCTAACAAAGGAGCCCCTATTTTTATGTTTTGAAGCCTTGTTTCAGGCCATTATTTGTGAGTTTTATGACCTACATAAGCTCTATCCAGAGCCCTTTTGGCCATTTTGAATGTCTATTATGCATGTGTAGAGCAATCCTATTCAAGGCCTTTCAAAGGGGCTTTTACTTGTATGCTTCCTAGCTTCATTTCAAGCCATTTTTGATGAGTTTTAGGGCCTTCATAACCTCTGTCCAAAGGTGGTTTTGCCATTTTGCATGTCTGTCTTGCATGTGTAGAACAACCCTCTTATTGGCCTCTCAAAGGAGCACCTCATTCTAACATGTGTTGACTGAGTTTTCATGGGTTTTTGGACATATTTTAGCATGCAATACTTCTATTTTTGGCTGGTTTGGTGAGCCCTCATGTGCTTCACATACTTGTAGTGTAAATCATGGCTCATTTGCTTATTTCGCATGCTTTGTTGACCCTTGATTTTAGCTCTTTTTGGCCTTGCCTTAAACTGATTTTGTGCATACTTTGGATTGCCCTAGCTCTATTTTTGTGTCTCATGGTCGAATGATGCTTGTTTTGCATGCTTGTAGTTCAATACACTTGCCTAGCTTTGAGATTTGAGGTCTATTGCATGCATATACTGAGGTGTTTTCATGCTTTGGGGTCATTTTGCATCATATTTCAGAGCCTATGTGAATGCCATATCCTCATGTTTTCTCCTCTTTAAGTGTGCTTGAGAGTTGTGCATGAATGCCTTGTTTTCGGACCATTGAATGAGTTTCATTTCCATGCACTTTGAACCATCATTTTGGGTCATTTTCCCACTGTTTTAGACTTACCTAGGGTTTGTTTGGGGTTGGTTTTTCCATTCGTGCATTACTTTGTGTACCTCTAGTGTTACGCACTTCACTAGTTTCGGTATTCGGGCTATCTAACATGCATTGTGTGAAGTGTTTGCATGGTTTGGGACCAGTGTGCATCATGTTTCAGAGCTGGAAAATGTATGCTTGTATGCCATATTTCATCCTTTGCCATGCTTAGTTAGAGTTGCATGTTGTGCCTTAGGATTGGTCCATTGCATTCGTGCATGTTTGCATGTATTTCAGTTGTCTCATTTTCATCATATGGCCACTGATATGGGTGTGGCTAAGGTTCACTCATATTGGTATAAGTCCATCTTGCATTGAGCATGCCATTTAGTTCATGTTGTTGCATGTTTGGCCTTTGCATTGCGTATGCTAGGTTGTTAGGTGCATTGTGCATGCCATGTTATGTCACGTGCATTGTGTATGCCATGTCATTCCTCGCATTGTGTATGCTAGGTTGTTAGTTGCATTGAGTATGCCATAGTTCATGAGCGTTGTGCATGTCATGTAGTTCATAGCATTGTGCATGCTAGTCGCGTTTGCATCACTTAGTCGCATCGCATTAGGGTTACATGATAGTTTTGCATTGGTGCACGCCATCTTACTTGTTGCATTGTGTTTGGAGTAGGAGTTAGTCTAAACACGGGAAACGAGGGACGTTTCGTACTCAAAGTGACGAAACGCGTCTCGATTCCCGGTCGCCGACACTCTTGACCACATATGATGGAGTTGTTGGCTTTACGTGTTCATTTGTGCATTCATTTCACATCGAGTCGTGCAATTCGATTCCTCAACCATCATGCATCGAGATGCGTGATTGGTGGCACGAGGATCGAGGTCTACACTCTCTAGAGCTTGAGCAATGACGGGGAGAGTAGTCGTGCACACATGTGTTGAAAATACATTGCCTTTTCTCTCTCTTGCCTTTGTTGCAGAAAAAACTAGAAACTAGAGGTGGAAACTGGTCGGCCGACCAGATTTTCTGGCAGGCCGACCACCCTCTTTGGTCTCCACCACAAAGGGTGGTCGGCAGGTGGCCTCTTATGCTGATAACTGGTCGATGGCCTTCCCAAGGTGGAGTTTCAGCCTTCTGGAGCTTTGTGCAAGTTTCTGAGATCAATTGCAAACAAAGGCGAGGCGAGGCATCGCGATGGAATTTACCGACAAGGCAACTTGAGCTTGCATACACCCTCCATCATTTCGAGCAGAGCTGAGGCAGTCCATTGCACGTAGCATAGCATGCTAGTTTACTTTGCTTACCTAGTTCATTTGTTAAGTAATTAGTGTTGTGTAATAATTCGTTATTTATTTTGGTTGTGTAATATTTATTCGGACCCTCTGAGTAAGGGCACAATTGTAGTAAGTGTGCGTATGTGTGATGCATGTCTTCTGACCCCACGTCTTTCTCCCTTTTATTTACCTGCTTTTGATGGTTAGATTAGGGCATGTTTCAATTAGCATACTTATGCTTGCATGTTTGCATCATTCATCTGTTGTGCATGCACCGGGCTTGGCGCATCATACTAACTGCATTGTATTTCAATTCCAAGTTGAATACGTGTATCGAGTTGTTGCATTTCACACGCCATTTTTAGAATAGCCGAGCCTATCTAGTTGCATTTTTCCATGTGTTGCATTAGGTATTTCAGCATAGTTAGGATCATGCACGGATTTCTAACTTAGCTTTTGTTTTGGCTTGGAGTACTCGGTAAGTGTTTATGCTTTAGCATCCTTGCATGTGTGTGAGTGACTGCCATGATAGCATGCTTACCATGAGACTATGTGCTTATGTGATATACCTGTTTGAATGCCTGTGGGTGAAGGTTGGATTATCCGAATTGGAATAAGGCATTGACTGTGAGTTTTAAGCCCACTAGATAGTGGCAAAACCATGTTTTCTAAGCCCACCTGAGGGTGGCAAAATCTGCACTTTAAGCCTACTTGCGAGTAGCAAACCGTTTTCAAAAATAAACATGAAATGTTTTATTCCAATTCAAGTGATCCGGTCTATACTTGTATGCTGTGCGCATCACGTAGTAAATCTAGGCTAATAACCGGAATAAGAACGCATAATGTTTTCAAAACTAGATATCATGGTTAGTAGAGGCCGATCTTTGATCGGGTGAGCGGGGGTGCTCACGAAGTGACCTTCCCCAATCGTACCCAAGTTCCCGAGCCGAGGCAACTTTGGTTATGACGGACACGCGGCCTTAGGCAACGAGTCAGGGTTTCCTAAATTTCCCAAAAATAAAATATTTAGGTGGCGACTCTGTATTTGGCAAAGCAGTCCATGTTTGGCACTTCTTTCAAAAAATCTGTTTTCAAAAACGATTTGTCGGATTTGGACTCTTTGATGATTCATCAGTCTTGCATTGCACTCTGTGAGATTAAATACAGGACTGTGACTTTGAGTCCTGAACTGTAGTGAGCCTAAAAGGACAGAACGGGGGATTTCCCCTGGGACGTTCGGGGACGTCTACAAGTACCCAACTTAGCAAAGGCCAAGCCCAATTCGAGCTGAAAAGCCTTAACCCATCACAGTCTATCCAATCCTAGAAAAAAACCCACTCAGCAAAGGCCTAGTCCATCCAATCCCCAAAAAAAACCCACTCAGCAAAGGCCTGGTCCATCCAATCCCCAAAGGCTAGCTCAAAAAGATCCATCCAATGCCAAAAGACGCATTCCAAAAAAGCCTAATCAGTCGAATCCGTCTAGGCTAAGCCAATTCAGATACATCAAGTATAACCGGGTCAAAATCTTTGTTAGTCAGCTCTTAGGTTCATCCAACACAGGAGACTCGTGATGACACAAAGTCCAGAAGAAGTTGTAGCCATGATAATGACTCTAAACCAGGGAATTGTCATGCAAGATGAGCCTATTGCTGAAATGCAATGCCCATCTGGGGCATCTACTTACATATCCAGTCCTGGGCCCTCAACCGAACTTTGACCCACCTTTTCCAGCTGAAGATTTGTAAGGTCCAGATCCTCGAGAAGGGTTTGCTCAAGCTAGAGTTTTCAGACCCTTGATGCACAGCTTAATGAGGGGCTTTATCCCCTTGTTATTACTGATCTTAACTCGACCTTGTTAAAAATTGCTAACCTTGAAAAGCAATTCAAAAAGGCACAGGGAATTAGCTCCATTCTCGACATTGAGGATGGGTACACCGAGGCTGCCGTAAGGCTCCCAGATAGATTCAAAATGCCACATATTGATCATTTTGACAGGTCTGGAGGTCCTATGGTACATATACGGCTTTTCTTGGACATCCTGAAATCGATGGGTCTGACTAAGCCTCAGAAACTCTCTCTGTATGGAAAAACCCTATCGGGTATAGCAGCCACTTGGTACGCCAAGTTGGAGGATATAGTGAAACAAGATTTGGCTGAGGCGTTTGTCAATCAAAGTTCTTACAATACCTAAATTGAAATGACCACCCAAGAGCTTGAAGCAGCCCACCAGAATTCTAAGGAACCTTTTGTGGAATTTATTGCAAGGTGGAGAGCAAAGGCGGCACAAATGACAAATTGGCCTTCTGAGAGGGACCAAGTGCAGATAGTGATGCAAAACCTTAAGCCTGATATGTTACAAAAGTTAATAGTCGCTCCACTGTTCACTTTCAAAAATTTGCATGAATTAGGGGTTCAGATTGAGAGCGCATTTAACAGAGAGATTATTCCTAGAACAAGCGAACCAACAAGGAGGGTGTTTTTCAGGAGTACCAACGCTAGTAGTAGCAGTATTCCCAAACCCTCTGAAATCAATACCGTTGCTGCTTCTAAAATTGCTAACCCCTTTGCTAATACCAACCCACAAATAGGCAGCCCAACCCGAGCTCAAGGTAGAACTTTCGCCCCTGTCCATATGAGCCTAACTAGCGCACTAAAAGTTCTGATGGAAAAAGGAGATCTTAAACCCCTTGATCCCCAACCTCTTCCTGGCCCACTTCTTGTTAGACATAACCCCACCAAATACTGTGTGTACCATCAGTAATGTGGCCATGGTATCGATTATTGCTACCACATTCGTCATGAGGTTGAGAATCTCATTGACAACCAGACAATAGCTCTACCTCAAGAACCCAATGTTACCACCAACCCACTTCCTATCCATGACCAAGTACCTCATTCTCGCCTTAATCTAATCCATACACTACCTTCTACCTTCGACCCCAGTATATATATCACCTCGGCCCATTTACCCAAGCCTGAGGTGTTCATTCCAGAAAGCACAGACTTATGCATGATGGATGCACTTGAATCTTAATCATCTCAAACCCCAAAACTTAACAATAGCCCAATTCCAGTCCAACCTACTCAAAAGAGTCCAACCCAACCAATTCATCAAAACCAAGTCGGTTCAAATACACTGCCGACACCAATGGCTGAACCCGCTACTTTTGAGCTGTTGAGCATGATTGAAGATCTTTAGAGAACTATGACAGATTTAGCCTTTGGGGTCTTGGCATCGTCGACCACATCATATGCCAAAAGGTTCACGTCAAACAACTCCCTAATCTTGGGGCAAGCTGTAGTAGGAAAAGGCCAACCTGAAGCTATCTTAAGTCTGGGTAATGACATATCAACAACAAATGGACATCGCTTCGATATAGCCACCCAATCCCTTTGCTAAGCTGATGGAAGTGGCAAGAACAAGACCAGGACAAGTATTGATCCCTATGCACATCTTCAATGGGCTATTGAGACTTTGAAGGTCAAAGGGTTGAACAAGCTGTAAGTACTTGCAGTTGTTGCAAAGACTATGGATGACACTTTTATCGCTCAGGTTGAAAGCATTTTGAATCAGGGGTAAACAATGAAAATGGATGCTTTACCAGAAATACTAATCCTGATTCCAGTCCCAAGTCCATGAATACCCAGCCAAGACCCGCCAACCCATTTGCCAATGGTTCTAACACTGATGCTTCCTCCTCCCAAAAAAGAACCTTCACCTATCTTCATATGAGCCCAACCCTAGCATTGAAGGTATTGATGGAGAAAGGGTATCTCAAATTGCTCAATCCTCGACCTCTCTCTAATCCTCTCCCACCAAGACACGTCCCTGCCCACTATTGCACATTTCCTCAGCAGTACGGTCACCATACTGACCGTTGCTTTCACCTTCGCCATGAAATTTAAGACTTGATTGATAATAAGGTCATCACCCCCACCAAATTCCAAAGCTATCAATGAACCTCTTCCTGACCGCAATAGATTGCCACCCCATAACATAAATCCCATCCATGGCTTGCCAACAACCAATCTTGACCCTCGCCATCACATCATACCCACAAATGTGCCCAAACCTATTGTGTTCATTCTTGAATCTTCCAATCTCTACCTCCTTAGAAGTTCTGAGAAAGAAAAGTAAAAGGAACAAATTCTTTGGAAATGTGAAAAATTTACTCAATCTTGAGCTTGATGATGTTGAAATAAAGCAATGGGCTTCCTTAACTGATGCCAGCAATGATGGTTGAAATAATGAACCTTAGTCTCAGCTAGGGGAATTGTCAAAAGCATGTGAAAAAGGACCTTCTGAACTAGGGGCATGGTGTGAAAAAGAAATTGTTTCGGTTAAGGAGATGTGTAGGGACAACCGAGGTAATTATGAGGCTCAATCTGTGGGGCTCAGTTTGAAAGTCTAGAATCAGTCCTAATTGGTGTGGATGTTAATATTGCTGAATTGAAGGTGGGTTTGGACCCTCACGTGGGCTACTTGAAGTTATTTTTGAAATCTACAGATGGACTTGGACAATGAAAATCCCTTTCTGTCTCAAGGATGTTGATTTTGTTTTGGGTCATGTCTTGTAAATAGTTGAGTTGTGATTTTTATTTTCGTTGTCTTTTCTTATGTTGTTGCGTCAGTTGAGTCTTTTCCTTTGAGTTGCTCTCGTGTACTCTTGGATCTTCATTTTGGTTGTTTTAATGATAAGAAGATGGAAGTCAAGTTTCTGATCATTTTATTATAGCGACCCCGGTCTTTTCCCATTTGGTTGTTGTATCCGGACTTAGGTTCCGTGGAGCTTGTTGTTGTATATATCTTGTTGTCATCCTTCAATTCCTTACTTTTGAGTTATAGGATGCGTTGGGCAGGTTTGTAATAGGATTGGTGAGTTTTGAAACAAATGGTTGCTGCCCAGTTTTTGGTGTCTTCGCTCGAGCTAGGACTTTGTCGCTCGAGCGAGCCCTTTGTTTCAGATCCTTAGCTCGAGCCAGGGTTTGTTCGCTCGAGCGAGAGTTGAGTTTTGTGTCTGGTGGCTCGAGAGAGAAGTCCTTTGCTCGAGCTTGCGTCTGTGACTGATTCTGGACTTGAGAGCTTCAATTCTTGGCTCGAGCGAGCTTTCCTTCACTCGAGTGAGCGAGGTGTATGTTTTGAGTTTTTTCGCTCGAGCGAGCATTCTGTCGCTCGAGCATGCTTCTGGGTTGCAGACCTGAAGCATCGTATTGTTGGCTCGAGCGAGACTTTCTTCACTCGAGCAAGAGTTCTTTGTATCTGGTCGCTCGAGCGACCAATCCTTTGCTCGAGCGAGCCTATGTTATATCAGCAGACAGCAGCGGGATTACACTTCACTTTTTCATCTCTTTTATTTTGCAAACCCTAGATTCGAGCTCTCTCTCTCTCTCTACACACCTTCTCTCTAGGGTTTCATCTCCTTTTAGTGTGTTCCTACCCTTAGTCCTTTGTAAGAAAGATAGAGGGTGTTGAGGGCTTCCTTTTAATCTAAAAAATCTTGGATTTAGAGCACTTTGGATTTTGGTCATTTCCTCCATTCGAGCTCTCACTTCGAGGTAGGGATATCCTACTCCATCTTATGAGCTTTATCTCTAAATTTTGGCATTTTGATATGTTGGGGTTGTTGGGTAATTTTGGAAAAGTTAGGGTTTGTTGTGTAGTTAACAAAAGAGGGGTTTTCAAATATTAAAACCTATGTGGATGTGAGTTGCTGAAAAATGGAATTAATGTTGTTGTATTAGTGAAATCAAACCTTATGGTTGATAGGTGATATAGGGGAAAATGCCCTAATTATTATTGATAAATTAATTTCTATAATTAATTTTGGGAAATGGGAAGTTGAGTTGAGAATATTGAAATTGGAAGGTTATGGGATTAAATGGTGTAGTTGGATTAATTTATCACTCACCTATGAAAATGTTGAAATTATATCTATTTGACGCATATATTTTCTGTTTAGAAATAACTGCTTTGGGCTATCGGTGGAGGATAGTCTTGATTGTTGTAGACACTGCATGTTGATTAGGGAAAACCGAAACTAATCACATTGAGTATATCATTGAATATGGTGGTTGGAATAATACATCAAATTTATGTATTGATTAATCTTGTATATGATATGTGCTTATATACATTGTGTTGTGTGGGAGGAGATAGATGATGTACTCCACGGTTTAGGGGAAGATAGGGGATGGACTCCTAAACCGGACATTGTTTGGGAGGAGATAGGGGATGTACTCTATCGATACAGCAAATATGTGTATCTATTGAGGTGTTGATATAGCAAATCTGTACATCATATATCAAATATGGAAGTGTTCTGTTTGAGATTGATACAGCAATTATGTGTATCTATTGTGAAGTAAGAAGTGTTTAATATGAGTTGTTATCCCAATTGAAATGGATGTACTATTAACATGAGATGTAATCTCACATAAATTATCTGGCCAGGTTCTGAGCCACGTTTGTGAAATGAGTTGATACGTAAAGTAAAGTGAAATGTAACATGGACTTTATGTCATGGAATTGGATTATATTGTAATATGGTTCATAAGTGTTGACCATCTATCAAATGCCATTATTTTAGTCATTGTTTATAGTTGGTTTAGTATATTTCTACTGGGCTGTGGCTCACCCTATATGGGACATTATTTTCAAGTACAGATTGTATGCCACCTCCAAGGACGTAGCTTGGGAGGCTAGAGGCTGAAAGACTTTTGTTGTTTTGTTATTTTTTGATGTATTACATGTAAATTCAAGCCAAAGGCTTAATATGCATTTGGGTTAGTACCCTCTTTTTGCAACCAAGTGTTGGCTTGGAAAGTTGTAAGCCTATAGGGCATCTACTTTTGTTGTCAACATGTAATAAATTTGTAAGTGCTACTCTGATGAATGGAAAAGTGATTATTTCTTTTATATCAATGCATGTCAAGAATGTGGGGTTTGATGTATTATTTTGAGGGCGTTACAACTTGGTATCAGAGCGTACCGGGTTCGAATACTTTGGGTACGTGGGAAGTGATTAGTATCACAATGGGTTTCTCTCGCTTGTTAGAGACTTAGACGTAATGTTATGTTCTTTTGTGATAACATGTTTATGTGACTATTTGGGTATGGGAGTCCTGTTGGAAAAGCACTTGATCAATGTTGTTTCTAACTGGAACTCTAGCAACGCCTCGGGATTGTCATTATCCAGAAATGAAATTCGTAAGTGCTTATGTGATTATGTGCTTACGTCGAATGAATTACTGTTGTCCAATGTTTTAGGATGTGAGTGAAATAGCTTCGGCACATTTGTGAATGTGCTAATGTCTTTGTTACCTTTATTAGGATGTCAGGACGAGGACGTGGTGGTAGGCATGGTAGCCCTAGGAGGCAGGAGATGCCTATACCGGATGAGATTCCGACGCAGTAGGAGGGTGTTGGTCAAGCTAATGTGGCCGAGCCAGTAGGTCAGCAGGCCATGGGCGCCTTAGCCCGCGAGATAGCAGGAGCATTGAGGGAATCCTTGGGCATTCTCAGAGCTGAGAATCAAGTCCAAGCCCAGGTTGTTAATGCAGGGCCTTCTTTTCTGAATAAGGAGTTCTTTCGGTCTAACTCAGACGAGTTTGTTGGCGATTCCAAAAAGCCACTGAAGGCTAATGAGTGGCTTGAGCAGATGACGAAGACGTTTGAGATGCTTGGCATCGAAGACGGGGCATTGAAGGTGACCTTGGTGTCTTTCCAGCGGAAGGGAGACGCGGGTCAGTGGTGGAAGTTTGTGAGAGGCCGGATTGGAGGGACTTGGGAGGCTTTCGTTGTTGCCTTTCAGGAGAAGTTTTTGTCTCCAACTGTTAGGGAGAAGTTGAGGGACCAGTTTTGTCAGCTCAATTAGCTGAGTATGCCTGTGGCTGAGTTTGAGGCCGCATTTACTAGCTTGTCGAGGTTTACTCCTGAGTTAGTGGCGTCTGAGGAACGTCGTTGCTTGGAATTTGAGAAGAAGTTGAGGCACGGGCTCAAGACTAGAGTTGTGGGGCCCATGATCCGGGAGTATGGGCGTCTTGTGGATGCTGCAGCTCATATGGAGATTATCATATGTGAGGAGGAAGAGAGAATGAGGGGCTCCAAGAGGAGTCAGGATGGCTAGGGGGATGGTAGGAGGCAGAGGGGTTCTAACCCTCAGCAGCCTCAGGGTGGTTTTACCAGATCTACCTTTCCAGTGCTGAGTGCAGGCTCGGGGAGAGGCAGCCAAGGAGACGTTACTTGTTACAAATGTGGCCAGCTGGGTCACAAGTCTCCAGCTTGCCTGTAGAGGGGAGGAGGTCAGAGAGCTGCTTCATCTTCAGCTCGACCTCAGAGCTAGAGTCAGGGCAGGGGTCAGCCACTGTCTTGTTATCAGTGTAGTCAGGCGGGACACCTGAAGAGGTTCTGCCCGTAGTTGGGTACCACATCAGGTGCGTTTGGTTCGAGGTCGACGTAGAGTTTTCAGCCAGCACAGTCTGTTCAGGCCTCGAGGGCCAATCATGGAGCTTCGTCGTCCCAGTCTGTGCAGCAGTCTTTTGCTCCTAGGGGTGAGCAGGTGGATCAGAGACCTTCTAGGCACGTGTATGCTGTTACCGCGCAGGACCTAGTACCTACTCCATCAGTTGTGAGAGGTACCTTCTTGTTTTGCAACTCGGTTACCAATGTGTTGATTGATACGGGTGCATCACATTCTTTTATATCTACTGCATTTGCATCTGTTTTGGGGTTGGAGTTGGCACAGTTAGCATCTCCTATATGTGTTGTATCACCTGTTGGGGGTGAATTGATTTTGAAACAGGGGTGTTGGGGCTGTGATATAGAGGTCACCAACCGCCTGCTTCAATTTCCTTTTGTAGTTATGCCTATGTCGGGTTTTGATGTTATTTTGGGTATGGACTGGCTATCGTCATACCGGGCTGTTATTGATTTCTACCGCCAGAGGGTCACTGTATGTACCTTGAGCGGAGATTGTTTCCATTTCTTGGGGGACCGAGTTGGTAGTGTGTTACCACCAGTATATGATCCGCGAGGGCGGAGTAAGCTTAGTGGTCTTCTTGCTAGCTTTATGAGTAGCGAGTGTGATGAGACCCAGACTGTATTGCCGAGGGTGGTTTGTGAGTATTTGGATGTTTTTCCCGAGGATCTTGTTAGCTTAACACCTCATCGAGAGATCGAGTTCTCTATTGATCTAGTGCCAGGCACGGCGCCGATTGCTATAGCACCTTATCGTTTTGCCCCAGCCGAGTTGAGTGAGTTGAAGATTCAGCTCCAGGAATTGCTAGATAAGGGCTTTATTCGCCCTAGTGTTTCGCCGTGGGGAGCACCGACCCTCTTTGCTAAAAAAAAGGATGGTGCCTTGAGGCTTTGTATCGATTACCGAAAATTGAATCGGGCTACGGTCAAGAATAAGTACCCTATGCCTCGTATTGATGATTTGTTTGACCAGTTGAAGGGGTCCCGTTGTTTCTCTAAGATAGACTTGAGATCGGGTTACCATCAGTTGAGGGTCAGGGAGGAGGATATTCCGAAGACGGCATTCCGTACGCGGTATGGCCATTATGAGTTTCTGGTGATGCCTTTCGGGCTCACCAATGCACCGGCAGTGTTTATGGATTTGATGAACCGGGTATTTCGGGAATTCTTAGATCGTTTTGTAGTCGTCTTCGTGGACGACATTCTGATTTATTCACCTTCTGAGGAGGAGCACGAGGAACACTTGAGAGTGGTGCTTGAGTTGCTTAGAACCCATAAGCTGTATGCTAAGTTTGGGAAGTGTGAGTTCTGGTTAGGAGAAGTCAAATTCTTAGGCCATGTAGTCTCCAGAGAAGGGGTGTCTGTTGATACATCCAAGATAGAGGCAGTGCATGATTGAGCACAGCCTAAGAGTGTTTTTGAGATCCGCAGTTTTCTGGGGTTAGCTGGGTATTATCGCCGGTTTGTGAAAGATTTCTCTAGGCTAGCTTCGCCGTTGATTAGATTGACACGGAAAGGGGTCAAATTTGTGTGGAGTGAGACTTGTGAAAAGTCATTCCAGGAGTTAAAGGTTAGATTGACCACCGCTCTGGTCTTGATTATTTCGGAGAGAGGGTTGGCTTATGCGGTTTATTGTGATACCTCACGAGAGGGTTTGGGTTGTGTGTTGATGCAGGAGGGGAAAGTCGTAGCCTATGACTCGCGGCAGTTGAAAATACATGAGAGAAATTACCCTACACATGACCTAGAGCTAGCAGCTGTAATTTTTGCCTTGGAGATTTGGAGGCACTACCTTTATGGTGAGAGGTTCGAGGTATTCTCGGATCATAAGAGTCTGAAATATCTGTCTACACAGAAAGACTTGAACTTGAGGCAGAGGAGGTGGATGGAGTTTATTGAGGATTACGACTTCGAGTTGCATTATCATCCGGGGAAGGCCAATGCCCTTAGTAGGAAATCTATTAGTGATGTAGCTTGCATAGCCATCTGGGAGTGGGAGATGTTGGGTGCACTTGGCGCGTTTGATTTGCTTCTGGGCGAGTCCGTTGAGGCTGCGACCTTGTTTTCTGTTGTTGCCCAGCCTACACTTGTGACTCGGGTGTTAGACGCACAGAGAGGTGACCTTGAGGTAGAATCCCTCCGAGAGAAGATCTCCAGTGGGAAGGTTGAGAAGGGTCTGTCTGTGTATCCCGACCAGAGTGTGAGATACCGAGACCGTTTGTTTGTGCTGGAGTCTTGCCGAGAGGAGGTACTCCGAGAGTTTCACCATTCACGCCTTGCGGTGCACCTGGGAGGCACTAAGATGTATCGGGATTTGGGTCGCCAGTTTTGGTGGTGGGGAATGAAGAAGGATGTTGCGGCGTTTGTGTCTAAGTGCCTTACTTGTCAGCAAGTGAAGGCTGAACATCAAAGGCCAGCGGGTTTGTTATAACCCTTGCCTATTGCCGAGTGGAAGTGGGAGCATGTCACTATGGACTTCGTTGTAGGTCTTCCGAAGACTCAGCAGGGTAGTGATGCCATTTGGGTGGTTGTAGACCGGCTGACTAAGACGGCGTACTTTATCCCTATGCGCGTGAGAGATTCGGTGGATCATCTTGCCAACTTGTATGTTCGGGACATAGTGAGGTTGCACGGGGTCCCAGTGTCGATCGTCTCAGATAGAGACCCACGCTTTACTGTTAGGCTGTGGCAGAGTTTGCAGAGTGCCTTGGGTACTAGGTTGACCTTTAGCACGGCTTATCATCCTCAGACTGACGGGCAGTTCGAGCGTACTATTCAGATCCTTGAGGATATGCTTCGAGGTTGTGTTCTTGACTTTAGTGGGTTGTGGGAGAGGCACTAGCCCTTGGTGGAGTTTGCCTACAACAATAGTTTTCAATCGAGTATCGGTATGGCACCGTTTGAGGCCTTGTATAGCCGACCTTATAGGTCTCCAGTTTGTTGGGCCGAGGTGGGTGATGCACCTTTGTTGGGCCTGGAGTTGGTGAGGGAAATGATGGAGAAAGTTGAGCTTATCCGTAGGAGGCTTGTTACAGCCCAGAGTCGTTAGAAATGTTATGCCGACCGTAGGAGGAGGCCTTTGGCATTTGAGGTGGGTGATCACGTGTTTCTGAAAATATCACCCAAACGGGGTATGATGAGATTTGGTAAGAGAGGAAAGTTGTCCCCTCGATTTATTGGCCCTTTTGAGATCCTTGAGAGGATTGGCGAGGTTGCCTATCGTTTAGCTTTGCCGCCGCAGTTGTCCGGAGTTCATGACGTGTTCCATGTTAGTATGCTTCGGAAGTATGAGCCGGACCCATCGCATGTATTGGATTGGACCGACTTAGAGGTTGATGAGGATGCCTCGTATGAGGAGAGACCGGTTCGGGTCTTGGATATGCGGGATCAAGTCTTGCGAGGCAAGACCATCCCCTTGGTGAAAGTTTTGTGGAAACATCACGGGGTGGAGGAAGCCACTTGGGAACGTGAGTTAGAGGTCCGAGAGAAATATCCGGATCTATTTGTGGATGTTTGAGTATATGTTGTATATTTCATTGTGTTGTTAAACTTTAAGAGCATTGAATGTGTCTTAAGTTGTAAAACATTGTATATGTTTTGATTTATGGAAGTATTGTAGAACTTGCCTTGAAATGGAAGTTTATTATCACATTGCATATGTTGAATGTGTTGTAGAAATGGAAATATATCATGAACATTGAATATGGTATAAAATTGTGAATCTTGTACATTGGAAATTGTTGGAATTGAAGGAAATGTATGTTGATAATGCATGTTGTAAAATATACTGTGACATGCCTCTTGAATAGAGATGAAATGACCGGTAATGGATCAAGTTACAAAATTTTAAACTGTAATATTGTTGAGTGTTGAAGAAAACACACTTTTGAAAACTTGTGCCTAATTTCGGGGACGAAATTCTTTAAGGGGGGGAGGTTATAGCGACCCCGGTCTTTCCCCATTTGGTTGTTGTATTCGGACTTAGGTTCCGTAGAGCTTGTTGTTGTATATATCTTGTTGTCATCTTTCAATTCTTTATTTTTGAGTTATAGGATGCGTTGGGCAGGTTTGTAACAGGTTTGGTGAGTTTTGAAACAAATGGTTGCTGCCCAGTTTTTGGTGTCTTCACTCGAGCGAGGACTTTGTCGCTCGAGCAAGCTCTTTGTTTCAGATCCTTCGCTCGAGCCAGGGTTTGTTCGCTCGAGTGAGAGTTGAGTTTTGTATCTGGTGGCTCGAGCGACAAGTCCTTCGCTCGAGCTTACGTCTGCGACTGATTCTGCACTTGAGAGCTTCAATTCTTGGCTCGAGCGAGCTTTCCTTCGCTCGAGCGAGCATTCTGTCGCTCGAGCATGCTTCTGGGTTGCAGACTTGAAGCATCGTATTGTTGGCTCAAGCGAGACTTTCTTCGCTCGAGTGAGAGTTCTTTGTGTCTGGTCACTCGAGCGACCAATCCTTCGCTCGAGCGAGCCTGTGTTATATCAGCAGACAGCAGCGGGATTACATTTCACTTTTTCATCTCTTTTATTTTGCAAACCCTAGATCCGAGCTCTCTCTCTCTCTACACACCTTCTCTCTAGGGTTTCATCTCCTTTTAGTGTGTTTCTACCCTTAGTCCTTTGTAAGAAAGATAAAGGGTGTTGAGGGCTTCCTTTTAATCTGAAAAATCTTGGATTTAGAGCACTTTGGATTTTGGTCATTTCCTCCATTCGAGCTCTCACTTCGAGGTAGGGATATCCTACTCCATCTTATGAGCTTTATCTCTAAATTTTGGCATTTTGATATGTTGGGGTTGTTGGGTAATTTTGGAAAAGTTAGGGTTTGTTGTGTAGTTAACAAAAGAGGGGTTTTCAAATATTAAAACCTATGTGGATGTGAGTTATTGAAAAATGGAATTAATGTTGTATTGGTGAAATCAAACCTTAGGATTGATAGGTGAAATAGAGGAAAATGCCCTAATTATTATTGATAAATTAATTTGTATAATTAATTTTGGGAAATGGGAGGTTGAGTTGAGAATATTGAAATTGGAAGGTTATGGGATTAAATGGTGTAGTTGGATTAATTTATCACTCACCTATGAAAATGTTGAAATTATATCTATTTGACGCATATATTTTCTGTTTAGAAATAACTGCTTTGGGCTATCGGTGGAGGATAGTCTTGATTGTTGTAGACACTGCATGTTGATTAGGGAAAACCGAAACTAATCACATTGAGTATATCATTGAATATGGTGGTTGGAATAATACATCAAATTTATGTATTGATTAATCTTGTATATGATATGTGCTTATATACATTGTGTTGTGTGGGAGGAGATAGATGATGTACTCCACGGTTTAGGGGAAGATAGGGGATGGACTCCTAAACCGGACATTGTTTGGGAGGAGATAGGGGATGTACTCTATCGATACAGCAAATATGTGTATCTATTGAGGTGTTGATATAGCAAATCTGTACATCATATATCAAATATGGAAGTGTTCTGTTTGAGATTGATACAGCAATTATGTGTATCTATTGTGAAGTAAGAAGTGTTTAATATGAGTTGTTATCCCAATTGAAATGGATGTACTATTAACATGAGATGTAATCTCACATAAATTATCTGGCCAGGTTCTGAGCCACGTTTGTGAAATGAGTTGATACGTAAAGTAAAGTGAAATGTAACATGGACTTTATGTCATGGAATTGGATTATATTGTAATATGGTTCATAAGTGTTGACCATCTATCAAATGCCATTATTTTAGTCATTGTTTATAGTTGGTTTAGTATATTTCTACTGGGCTGTGGCTCACCCTATATGGGACATTATTTTCAAGTACAGATTGTATGCCACCTCCAAGGACGTAGCTTGGGAGGCTAGAGGCTGAAAGACTTTTGTTGTTTTGTTATTTTTTGATGTATTACATGTAAATTCAAGCCAATGGCTTAATATGTATTTGGGTTAGTACCCTCTTTTTGCAACCAAGTGTTGGCTTGGAAAGTTGTAAGCCTATAGGGCATCTACTTTTGTTGTCAACATGTAATAAATTTGTAAGTGCTACTCTGATGAATGGAAAAGTGATTATTTCTTTTATATCAATGCATGTCAAGAATGTAGGCTTTATGTATTTTTATGAGGGCGTTACAACTTGGCATCAGAGCTTACCGGGTTCAAACACTTTGGGTACGCAGGAAGTGGTTAGTATCACAATGTGTTTGTCTCGCTTGTTAGAGACTTAGGTATACTGTTATGCGCTTATGTGATAACATGTTTATGTGATTATATGGGTATGGAATGTAGTTTCTAGGATGTTGATTGAATCCTTGGGTTTCTGGGAGTCCTATTGGAAAAGCACTTGATCAATGCTGTTTCTAACTGGAACTCTAGCAACGCCTCGGGACTATCATTATCCTGAAACGAAATTTGTAAGTGATTATGTGATCATGTGCTTACGTGGAATGAATTACTGTTGTCCATCGCATTAGGACGTGAGTGTTATAGCTTTGACACATTTATGAATGTGCTAATGTCCTTTGTTACCTTTATTAGGATGTCAAGACGAGGATGAGGACGTAGAGGTAGACGTGGTAGGCATGGTAGGCAGGAGATGCCTTTACCGGATGATGTTCTGGCGCAGCAGGAGGGTGTTGGTCAGGCCAATGTGGTCGAGCCAGTGGGTCAGCAGGCCATGGGTGCCTTGGCCCGTGAGATAGCAGGAGCTTTGAGGGAATCCATGGGTATTCTCAGAGTTGAGAATCCAGTTCAGGCCCAGGTTGTTGATGCAGGGCCTTCCTTCCTTCCTGAAGAGGGAGTTTTTCCGGTCTAATCCGGATGAGTTTTTGGGGGATCCAAAAGAGCCAAAGGCTGATGAGTGGTTGGAGGAGATGACTAAGACGTTTGAGATGCTTGGCATCGAAGACGGGGCTTTGAAGGTGACCTTGGCGTCTTTCCAGCTAAAGGGGGATGCAGCTCAGTGGTGGAAGTTCACGAGGGGTAGTATTGCTGGCACTTGGGAGGCCTTTGTAGATGCTTTCTAGGAGAAGTTTTTGTCTCCCGCTGTCAGGGAGAAGTTGAGAGACCAGTTTTGCCAGCTAAAGCAGCTGAGTTCATTAGTGGCTGAGTTTGAGGCCCCATTTACGAGTCTATCCAGGTTTGCACCTGAGCTTGTGGTGTCAGAGGAACGCTGTTGTCTTGAGTTTGAGAGGAAATTGAGGCACAGGCTCAAGATGAGGGTTGGTGTGTCTATGACTCGGGAGTATAGGCGTCTTGTGGACGCTGCAGCTCATATGGAGATTATGATGCATGAGGAGGATGAGAGGTTGAGGGACTCCAAGAGGAGTCAGGATGGCCAGGGTGATGGCAGGAGACAGAGGGGTTCTAACCCTCAGCAGCCTCAGGGTGGTTTTACCAGATCTACCTTTCCAGTGCTGAGTGCAGGCTCGGGGAGAGGCAGCCAAGGAGACGTTACTTGTTACAAATGTGGCCAGCTGGGTCACAAGTCTCCAGCTTGCCTGTAGAGGGGAGGAGGTCAGAGAGCTGCTTCATCTTCAGCTCGACCTCAGAGCTAGAGTCAGGGCAGGGGTCAGCCACTGTCTTGTTATCAGTGTAGTCAGGCGGGACACCTGAAGAGGTTCTGCCCGTAGTTGGGTACCACATCAGGTGCGTTTGGTTCGAGGTCGACGTAGAGTTTTCAGCCAGCACAGTCTGTTCAGGCCTCGAGGGCCAATCATGGAGCTTCGTCGTCCCAGTCTGTGCAGCAGTCTTTTGCTCCTAGGGGTGAGCAGGTGGATCAGAGACCTTCTAGGCACGTGTATGCTGTTACCGCGCAGGACCTAGTACCTACTCCATCAGTTGTGAGAGGTACCTTCTTGTTTTGCAACTCGGTTACCAATGTGTTGATTGATACGGGTGCATCACATTCTTTTATATCTACTGCATTTGCATCTGTTTTGGGGTTGGAGTTGGCACAGTTAGCATCTCCTATATGTGTTGTATCACCTGTTGGGGGTGAATTGATTTTGAAACAGGGGTGTTGGGGCTGTGATATAGAGGTCACCAACCGCCTGCTTCAATTTCCTTTTGTAGTTATGCCTATGTCGGGTTTTGATGTTATTTTGGGTATGGACTGGCTATCGTCATACCGGGCTGTTATTGATTTCTACCGCCAGAGGGTCACTGTATGTACCTTGAGCGGAGATTGTTTCCATTTCTTGGGGGACCGAGTTGGTAGTGTGTTACCACCAGTATATGATCCGCGAGGGCGGAGTAAGCTTAGTGGTCTTCTTGCTAGCTTTATGAGTAGCGAGTGTGATGAGACCCAGACTGTATTGCCGAGGGTGGTTTGTGAGTATTTGGATGTTTTTCCCGAGGATCTTGTTAGCTTAACACCTCATCGAGAGATCGAGTTCTCTATTGATCTAGTGCCAGGCACGGCGCCGATTGCTATAGCACCTTATCGTTTTGCCCCAGCCGAGTTGAGTGAGTTGAAGATTCAGCTCCAGGAATTGCTAGATAAGGGCTTTATTCGCCCTAGTGTTTCGCCGTGGGGAGCACCGACCCTCTTTGCTAAAAAAAAGGATGGTGCCTTGAGGCTTTGTATCGATTACCGAAAATTGAATCGGGCTACGGTCAAGAATAAGTACCCTATGCCTCGTATTGATGATTTGTTTGACCAGTTGAAGGGTTCCCGTTGTTTCTCTAAGATAGACTTGAGATCGGGTTACCATCAGTTGAGGGTCAGGGAGGAAGATATTCCTAAGACGGCATTCCGTACGCGGTATGGCCATTACGAGTTTCTGGTGATGCCATTCGGGCTTACCAATGCACCGGCAGTCTTTATGGACTTGATGAACCGAATTTTCCGGGAGTTCTTAGACCGATTTGTGGTTGTCCTTCCTTCTTGAAGAGGGAGTTCTTCCGGTGTAATCCGGACGAGTTTATCGGGGATCCTAAAGAGCCGCTTAAGGCAGATGAATGGCTCGAACAGACAACGAAGACGTTTGAGATGCCTGGCATCGAGGACGGAGCACTGAAAGTGACCTAAAAAAAGACAGCAAAAAAAAATAAAATAGCCCCCCCGCCAGTGCCCTGCTATTAATTAAAAGCAAATGAATTAAAAAGCTGACCTGCTAATGCAACCGCTACGGAGGAAGGGATGGAGGAGGTATAAGTTTACTTGTACGTTAAGATGGAGAAATTGAGGACCTATGACAAACAAAAACAGAACATCGAAATAGAGTTAGTAAAGAAGACAATACTTAAGGAAAGTAATGATTATGGCGAGAAAAGAAAGAATCTATCTACGAAAAATATTATTTTGCACATCTTTTCACCTTAACAAACTGCATAAGCAATAACAGAGATAAAAGTCTACGACTCAATTAAAAGTCTAATTGTAGGTTATTTTATCCAATTTGTGCTTATGACCTATTGGCGATGCTTACGACTCAATTAATGGGCTTACTAGTTCTGACCTGATTCTTGTTTCATTCAATCATAATATATATTATGAGTTATTTTGAGGATTAGGGTTATGAGATTAAACAGAAGTTTTGCTACAAAAATGACTTTTGATAGAAACAGTCGGTCATTATAATTTCTCTTCTTTTGATAGTTAAACCCTTTGTCGTTTTTTGCTCGTGGATGTAGGCTTTTAGACAAACCACTCGTATGTTTGTATTCTTGTGTGATTCCGCTGTGTTACTTTGTTTTCGTTTGTTCCGTCATGACAAAGTTCAAAAACTTGTGATAGCGGTTTTCAAAAATGAATATATGATATTTCTAAACATTTTGTTTTCAGAAAAAGTTTGCCAAACTAGTTTTCTACTTTTTCTTTCCCCAAAAAATTTGAAAACAAACCAAACATATCCATGAGCAGTGACTGAGCATGGTATTGTTGTCACAACAAAAAGCACAAACCTACCCTTCTGGTAGCTTTATCAACTAACATGTTAATGTTAATCAAATTACCTCAAAAAGGGCTTAAGGGAACATTAAACATTAATCTTTTGGGAAACCTCTTCTTAAATTCTGTAAAGACAATGTTATCATGGGCCTACCTTTTTCTTACATCTCTATCCACCTGACAAGCATGGATTTAACAAAATTTAAACCCTATGGCAAGCAAGGTATAACATGATTCAATTATAGAATTTATTCCAACTTTTCGTCCTTATGTATAGCTTACCCTGAGCCACTGCAAAACCACACAAAAACCCATTTTATCCCCATCCTGCCTTCTTAATTCCCAAAAAAATGGAAAAGAAGCCCATAATGCAGCAACTGGCCAAGAATGTCCGTCGGATGTCATTATCTGATGACAGTGCCATGATGA
Organism: Camellia sinensis; assembly: GCF_004153795.1. Classification (NCBI taxonomy): domain Eukaryota; kingdom Viridiplantae; phylum Streptophyta; class Magnoliopsida; order Ericales; family Theaceae; genus Camellia; species Camellia sinensis. The sequence continues at coordinate 408,063 of NW_021026455.1, forward strand.
AGCAAATTCAGGGAACCCATTCGCCTGATGGGCGTGATGTCTATGCCAAGCCCATTCTCCAAGTCATTGAGGACATCCTGAACCATGTCACTCCTGACTTTTCTGGTGTATGTACAAATCCTCTTATCCTTTCTCCTCAAAACAGAACGTTGGCGCTGTTTGGGAAGCTGCCAACGAGGCTATTATAGCCTCATTTGATAAATAAGCCAAAAAGTGGCACTGTTCACAGTTTTTTTGGAGAAACAAAAAAAAAAAAGGCACTGCGCTGTTTAGGGGAAGATGGGGGATGTACCTCTAAACCGGACATTGTTTGGGAGGAGATAGGGGATGTACTCCATTGATACAGCAAATATGTGTATCTATTGAAGTATTGATATAGCAAATCTATATATCATATATGAGGTATGGAAGGTTTTGTTTGAGATTGATACAACAATTATGTGTACCTATTGTGAAGTAAGAAGTGTTTAATATGGGTTGTTATCCCAATTGAAATGGATGTACTATTAGTATGAGATGTAATCTCATTTAAATTTTCTAGCCAAGTTCTGAGCCACATTTATGAAATGAGTTGATAAGTAAAGTAAAGGTTTTGATTTATGGAAGTATTGTAGAACTTGCCTTGAAATGGAAGTTTATTATCACATTGCATATGTTGAATGTGTTGTAGAAATGGAAATATATCATGAACATTGAATATGGTATAAAATTGTGAATCTTGTACATTGGAAATTGTTGGAATTGAAGGAAATGTATGTTGATAATGCATGTTGTAAAATATACTGTGACATGCCTCTTGAATAGAGATGAAATGACCGGTAATGGATCAAGTTACAAAATTTTAAACTGTAATATTGTTGAGTGTTGAAGAAAACACACTTTTGAAAACTTGTGCCTAATTTCGGGGACGAAATTCTTTAAGGGGGGGAGGTTATAGCGACCCCGGTCTTTCCCCATTTGGTTGTTGTATTCGGACTTAGGTTCCGTAGAGCTTGTTGTTGTATATATCTTGTTGTCATCTTTCAATTCTTTATTTTTGAGTTATAGGATGCGTTGGGCAGGTTTGTAACAGGTTTGGTGAGTTTTGAAACAAATGGTTGCTGCCCAGTTTTTGGTGTCTTCACTCGAGCGAGGACTTTGTCGCTCGAGCAAGCTCTTTGTTTCAGATCCTTCGCTCGAGCCAGGGTTTGTTCGCTCGAGCGAGAGTTGAGTTTTGTGTCTGGTGGCTCGAGAGAGAAGTCCTTTGCTCGAGCTTGCGTCTGTGACTGATTCTGGACTTGAGAGCTTCAATTCTTGGCTCGAGCGAGCTTTCCTTCGCTCGAGCGAGCATTCTGTCGCTCGAGCATGCTTCTGGGTTGCAGACTTGAAGCATCGTATTGTTGGCTCAAGCGAGACTTTCTTCGCTCGAGTGAGAGTTCTTTGTGTCTGGTCACTCGAGCGACCAATCCTTCGCTCGAGCGAGCCTGTGTTATATCAGCAGACAGCAGCGGGATTACATTTCACTTTTTCATCTCTTTTATTTTGCAAACCCTAGATCCGAGCTCTCTCTCTCTCTACACACCTTCTCTCTAGGGTTTCATCTCCTTTTAGTGTGTTTCTACCCTTAGTCCTTTGTAAGAAAGATAAAGGGTGTTGAGGGCTTCCTTTTAATCTGAAAAATCTTGGATTTAGAGCACTTTGGATTTTGGTCATTTCCTCCATTCGAGCTCTCACTTCGAGGTAGGGATATCCTACTCCATCTTATGAGCATTATCTCTAAATTTTGGCATTTTGATATGTTGGGGTTGTTGGGTAATTTTGGAAAAGTTAGGGTTTGTTGTGTAGTTAACAAAAGAGGGGTTTTCAAATATTAAAACCTATGTGGATGTGAGTTGCTGAAAAATGGAATTAATGTTGTTGTATTAGTGAAATCAAACCTTATGGTTGATAGGTGATATAGGGGAAAATGCCCTAATTATTATTGATAAATTAATTTGTATAATTAATTTTGGGAAATGGGAGGTTGAGTTGAGAATATTGAAATTGGAAGGTTATGGGATTAAATGGTGTAGTTGGATTAATTTATCACTCACCTATGAAAATGTTGAAATTATATCTATTTAACGCATTTATTTTCTGTTTAGAAATAACTGCTTTGGGCTATCAGTGGAGGATAGTCTTGATTGTTGTAGACACTGCATGTTGATTAGGGAAAACCGAAACTAATCACATTGAGTATGTCATTGAATATGGCGGTTGGAATAATACATCAAATTTATGTATTGATTAATCTTGTATATGATATGTGCTTATATACATTGTGTTGTGTGGGAGGAGATAGAGGATGTACTCCACGGTTTAGGGGAAGATAGGGAATGGACTCCTAAACCGGACATTGTTTGGGAGGAGATAGGGGATGTACTCTATCGATACAGGAAATATGTGTATCTATTGAGGTTTTGATATAGCAAATTTGTATATCATAAATCAAATATGGAAGTGTTCTGTTTGAGATTGATACAGCAATTATGTGTATCTATTGTGAAGTAAGAAGTGTTTAATATGAGTTGTTATCCCAATTGAAATGGATGTACTGTTAACATGAGATGTAATCTCACATAAATTATCTGGCCAGGTTCTGAGCCACGTTTGTGAAATGAGTTGATAAGTAAAGTAAAGTGAAATGTAATATGGACTTTATGTCATGGAATTCGATTATATTGTAATATGGTTCATAAGTGTTGACCATCTATCAAATGCCATTATTTTAGTCATTGTTTATAGTTGGTTTAGTATATTTCTACTGGGCTGTGGCTCACCTTATATGGGACATCATTTTCAGGTACAGATGGTATGCCACCTCCAAGGACGTAGCTTGGGAGGCTAGAGGCTGAAAGACTTTTGTTGTTTTGTTATTTTTTGATGTATTACATGTAAATTCAAGCCAATGGCTTAATATGTATTTGGGTTAGTACCCTCTTTTTGCAACCAAGTGTTGGCTTGGAAAGTTGTAAGCCTATAGGGCATCTACTTTTGTTGTCAACATGTAATACATTTGTAAGTGCTACTCTGATGAATGGAAAAGTGATTGTTTCTTTTATATCAATGCATGTCAAGAATGTGGGCTTTTTGTATTTTTATGATGGCGTTACATTTATTGTGTCAATAGTAATACATGTGTGACCTTTTTGAAAATAGAAAAGCTTCAAAAAAATTTGTTTTTGTATGAGACTCCGTTAATAAGCGTAATTGTTGAGAAGGATCTCCCAAATAGTTTGAGTTGTCGGCGCAAAGTCCTTCATGATTCAGAATTTTAAGCTATTTCTTTTGCAAACTTGCAAAGATAGATTTGGAATTGTGGGTGGTATTTTACATTGTCCTTAGGATTCGCTTTGCCATTAGGTGATCATTTTGGCAAGCACAAGGCGACTTTCAGACTTGCAAGTACAAGGCGGCTTTCAAACCTCATAATCATAGAATTTCCCCCTGTTGCTTTCATTACAAGAAATCGATAAAAGAAATCAAAAAAGATAAAGGAAAGAAAAAGAAAAAAAAAAACCAAAAGAAAGAAGAAAGAAAAAAAGAAAAAAGAAACAAAAAAAGAAAGAAAAGAAAAGGAAAAAAGAAAAAAGTCAACCATCAAGCCACGGGTATTCATTGGAATGAAAACCAATCAACCACGAGGAAGGAAACTTTTGTCTGAATTTGGGAAAGCTAATACAAGGAAGTACCATGAGAACAACCAACTCTGAAAATGGAGCAAAAGAAAGAAAGAGGACATGCATAAGGGAATGGAGAACCATGGTCAAATCAAGGTGAAGCCAATTCTAGTGTTAAGGCAAGGATGATTATTGATCAAATTCATTGCAAATGTTGTAATGCTATCCTTGATGGGCTTGCTAGGCTGAAAACCCGAAAGGGCAACTTAGGCAAAAGTTAGAGCATAAAAATGAGAAATCAAATAAATAGAGCTCGCAAGGTTGAAAACCCTAAGGGGCGACTTTGAAGAGTGCAAAAGGAGAGTGTCAACACCCAAGTGAACCTCAACCATGAACTACGTTAACCTGATTCCTATCTTGGGATACGTAGGGAACTTTATTCTGAAGTGCAGTCTCAACCATATCCATCTTATTTATCTCAACCCAATCACCTTACCCAATTCACGTCGTTAGCTTCGCATCAATCCATGAGCTACACCAACTGTTGTGCATATCACAAACTTATGTTAGGTAAGAAGGAACTAGCTTGAATCAACAAGTGGAGCAATTTTCAATTGAAATTATTAGTGGAATCTATATCTTGAGCAAAAAGGATTCGAAATTGAGTTTTAAAGGGAGCATAAGTAATACAAGGGGCACTATGAATGATCAGTTACCTTGAGTCTTTTTTAGCTTTCGGGTCAGTTGTGAGTTCTATTGTGTCACACCTAGTGTTTGTCTCGGTCTGTCGCTCAAAGTTCAATAGAGTGGCATCGCCAAAATTCCATACACGAATGTTCGCTCCAAACTTGAAAACGAGTCCATGTGTGGAATTCATAAACAAATTGAGAGTACCCATACAAGGGGCATCGCATTTATGATCATTGCAAAGTATATATGAGGAATCCGTCATTGCTTTGGAGGGGGCTAGAGTAAGTTTTCAATATGTTGGAACAAAAGAGAAGCATGAGTCTAATTGGTTGGCAACCATTCTAGGATCTGATGATCCCCATCACACGTGCCTGCATAATGTTAAAAAAGGTGGTCAGTGATTAGACACTAGGGGCAATTTTCAATACATTCGATTGGGCCATCCATTGAACAAGGGGCATGAACCCAACCGGTGCCCAGTGATTGGACACTAGGGGCAATTTTCAGTATATCTGATCGGACCATCAATTGAACAAGGGGCGTAAACCTAACCTTTCTGTCTGTCCGCTCAAATCCATTTGTTGGGCACTTTTCGCTAGGTTAGGCCCTATGATGATTCTGTTATGATTCAACTTTTGAAAGTTGTCTCTAGCCATTTCAAAACTCTCTTGGGATTGCTATCTTCCCTTTGATTAATATGTGTGTTTTGTATTATACCTGAGTGTTCATACACCTTGGTTGATTTGAACTGTGTGATTGGTTTGCTTTTGCTCTTGACTTTGTTCTGTACTTAACAGAGTTTCGCCGAGTTGCCTCCCTTTGTGTTACATTTCAATAAGTTCTGGCAAGTTGACTTCCATAAGTTGTGGCAAGTTGCCCTACACTCATTTCATAAGGTACATGACGCACTAATCTAAGTATTACTCATTTCCCTCTACATACCATGCATTTTTCCCTTGTATCGCATTATCCTGTGCATTTACATTACACTGTTTTGTGCACATGTATAGCATTATTTTATGCACCCATATCGCACAGTTTTGTGCAGCACTGTTCTGTGCACCCTATATCGCACTATCCTGTGCACTTTGTATCATACTGTTTTGTGTACCCTGTATCGCACTATCCTGTGCACTTTGTATCGTACTGTTTTGTGCACCCTGTATCGCACTATTTTGTGCACCCTGTATCATACTAGCATGTGCACTTTGTATCGCACTGTTTTGTACACCTTGTATCGCACTATGCTGTGCACCTGCATCGCACTGTTTTGTGCACCTTGCGTCACACTGTTTTGTGCATTCACCTTGTATCACACTGTCTTGTGCACCTTGCATTGCACTGTTTTGTGCATTCACCTTGTATCGCATTATTTTGTGCACTTTGCATCGCACTGTTTTATGAACCTTGCATCGCACTGTTTTGTGCATTCATCTTGTATCGCACTATTTTGTGCACCTTGTATCACACTGTTTTGTGCATTCTACTTGTATCGCACTGTTTTGTGCATTCTACTTGCATCGCATTGTTTTGTGCATTCACCTTGTATCGCACTGTTTTGTACACCTTGCATCGCACTGTTTTGTGCATTCACCTTGTATCGCACTGTTTTGTGCTTTCATCTCGTATCGCACTGTTTTGTGCAGCTTGTATCGCACTGTTTTGTGCGTACACCTTGTACCGCACTGTTTTGTGCGTACACCTTGTATCGCATTGTTTTGTGCATTCACCTATACCGCACTGTCTTGTGCACCTACATAGCACTATTTTTGTGCATTCACTTACACCGCACTGTTTTGTGCATTCACCCTGCATCGCACTGTCTTGTGTACCTCACCCATACTGTCTTATGTACTCCCTGGGTCTAGGAGACCTTAAATCCTCTAAAAGGTGCAATTCCTTTGGTGTTTGTCGTGCCCGAACGACTTCTGGTGGTTTGGTGTAGCCACCTGACTGTGTTTGTAGTGCGTTCCTAAGAGATCAATTGAGACAGTGAAAACTAGAGTTCGAATGGCCGATACCTAGAACGCAAAGGTTTGGAATTTCCAAGACTAAAGTCTGGTTTAAATACCCAGGGGTGTATCATTGGCTTGAAATCTGTATCGCAGCCCTATAAGTTGAGGTAGCTTGTACGTGCCTCAATTCTGGATACTGAACCAACCTAGTTTATCACCCTATTGGAGAATAAAGAAAGTTCCAAACATAGCCAGGGAGAAAAGTAGTACCTGTGGTTTGGAAGTGTAAGATGAGGGAAGAAGTCTTAAAACTAGGAAGAAGAGGAAGATCCCTAATTGCACGAGGTAAGTCATTGCCAATTGCCCCTATAAGGTACTTTCACTTCCCAATTGTACATTTTATTATCTATTACCTCTATCACATTGCATATAGAATTTATCGCATGCATCTACTTCATTATCCATTACATCCATTATATCATACCATTTTATTACTTGCATCCTTTCCATGTTAAGCTTAGTTTGACATGTGCTCATACCTTTCCTGCGTTAAAGCATAACTCTACATGTGTATGCATCTATTCCACCAAGAATTGTGGTCTGAGGGTTCCGACACCTTTTCAGTGTTAGACGTGGTTTATTTTGTGTCCATGCCTTTTCTAGGTAAGACGTAGTTCGATTTGTGCCTCTTATTCACTTCATCCATTGCATTCATTGTATTATACTTGTCTTGTTGCATTCAGTATTTAGGATCATTATCTTTCCGCAGTAGATCATTCCTCACTTATATCATACCACCAATTACTTGTACTCTTTCTGCGAAAAACATAGTTTTGCATGTGTACACGCCTATTCCGCAAGAATTATGGTTTGAGGGTTCTGGTACTTTTTCTGTGTTAAATGTATTTTGATTTGCATCTCCATTCCTTTATGGTTTTCATATGTTTTGCACTGCTTGTGGTTTGATTATTTCGTTATACTGTGTATCATTTTACATTTTGCCCCTAAACTACGCTGGTTTGATTCCTTGCAAAGGGATACGTAGGCAACTTTTTAGTTCAACCAACTGCAACTGCATTTTGTTTGTTTGTCCAAGTCTTATGGCCTCTTCAAAATGGGTTGTCTTCGGGCTTTGACATTCACTCACGTCATTTCATGACTTCGAGCTCTGTCAAAGAGGAGCAATTGTAGGCACCTCATTTTTTACCGCCCTTAAGACTTGGGCACCTCAGGTTGAACACTCGATGATGAAAAGTTACGCAGTACAATTGTTCAAATTCTTTAGCAAAAGGCTTCATTCTTTAAGCTTATAATCCCAACCTTAAACCCCATTTTGACCAAAACTATTTTAGACCTCAAAACCCTTTATTTCAAAATATTTTTTTCCAAATGTTTCTACGATGTTCCGAGGCTCACATTTCGTTTAAAATATTGCACTTTTCTGTAAACCGAGTAAGGACAAAGTGAAAATAAATGAAAGGGAGATGAACTCTTTGAAAAATATTTAAAAATATCTTTTTTATAGGTTTGGAGTTGAAGGAAATAAGAGGGTAGGAAGAAAACTTGTTGGGGAGAAAGGTTGAGCATCAAACCGTTAGGAAAGGAATGAGCAACCTTCACTAAATTAAGCATATATTTTTGTACACTTAGAATTTAGATATGAAGCCACCACCATTAGAAAGTAGACTTCTGGCGCTTCAATTTAGACTCAAGAATCACCTGAAATCGAGTTCGGATGAAAGAGATATGCTTGTTTAAAATCGGGCTTGAGAGCAGTTTTTGGTGGCCGGCCGTACAAGTCATTGGGCGGCCAGCCAAGTGTCCCGGTAGGCAGATATTTACTACCAGCTGTCTTTCTCCCCATGTGCATACCTTGCACCAGCTGTCTCTATACAGATATTTCTAATTGGAGAAGCTGTTTTTCTATAAATACAAGCCCACCCCTCTTGATTTTAGGTTAGAAAAAATTACTAAAGCTTAAATTCTTAAAAATCTCTCTATCTCTCTGTCTGTCTGTCTGTCTGTCTCTCTCTCTCTATCTATCTATCTATCTATCTTGCAACCTATATACACCTTACATATACTTCCTAAACCAAATGTTTGAGGCTCATTGCTGAGGATCTTGAGCTAAAATCTCATTGCTGAGGATCTTGAGCTAAAATCTAAGCCCTTGAGAGTGAAAGCCTTGTGGTTTGTGAACAAAAGAGTAACCACTCTTCAAGAGGTATAACTTTGGCCATCTTTACACTACTTCTTTCTTCTCTTTTCTTGCTATTTTTGTACTGTTTTTATGGCTTAAACTTGTGATTTAAAGTTACCAAAGATGGAGGGGTTAACTACCCTTCTTTGAACCTTTTTCTCTAAGCTTTTGCCCTTGTGTTCCCCACTTTTTTCTCAACTTTTGGCCACTGATTTTCAGAGTTTTAAAAGGCAAAAATATGTGGTTTTGAGGTCCAAAAAGTATAGGGGTTAGCCACCCCTCCTTAGGCTTGCTTGCTAGCTTAATTTCTCTCTTATTTTAGCTTACTTTTTCTAGCTTTTCATACTAATTCCAGCACTGTTTTTGCTGTTTTTGGGACTATTTTGATGTGTTTGTTTAGTTATGCTTTGAATATCATGCTTATAGTGTTGTAAGTCCTTATAGGTTTGGTGGTTTAGGCCTTAGAGACTAACCTATTTGAGTTGATAGCTTTTATTTTATGCTTTTCATACATGTGTTCACACTTGCAATAACCATCTCTGCACTCTCCTTTCTTTCTTGGCTTTATTTGTTTGAGAGTCGTTTCAAATGAGTGTTGTTTAAGGCATGTGAATGAGACCCTTCCATACTTAACAATTTAATCTCTTCGGAGGTTCATTACCAAGGCATTACATCTCTCTCATGCCAAGAACAACTTCTTGTTTGACACTTCTCTTCATTTAGTGGACATAACTCTCATTTTTGGACTAAAATGATTAAAGAATGGAAAGGTAATTAAAAGAGGTTAATAAAATTGGACAAAAATGGTAATGAGAGTAATAAAATTGGTTTGGGTTTAATTGGACGTTAATTGAATCTATTGCATCTCAAGTCCTTACATACTTATTAGTGATGTTAATGACTCGAGCAGCGATGTCTACCATTTCCCTAGAGAGGTAACTCCATGATAGGGAAGAGGTTTCGTTGGTCTTTACTTTTCATTTATTGAGACTTTGTCCCATTGATTCATAGATCATCACGCAACGAGTTTGAGTCAACTGATGGTTTGTGAATCAAGTCTACCTCTCCCTTGATTTGTTTTATGATAGGAAGAGGTAGAGAGGACAAACATCCCTTGGAAACACTCTGTTTGTGCTCTGTTTCCTTTCTGTTACAGCTACGCAGACCCCCAAAACAGTGGCCGGCCGGCCAACTGACCATCTGACCGGCCACTTTTCAAGGCTGACCGACCATTTTATTTTATGCAGATAGAACCATTTTCATGGCAGAACAGAGCAGAGGCTGGGGAAAAAATAGTTTAATTTTCTGACTATGAAACAGAACAGTTCTAGCAACAAAACAGAGAAGTTTTCTAGCGAAAATTCATGTTCATGCATATGCACTTCTTTGCTATCCGCGGCTCGTGCAATTAATGCCAAGAGTAGTATGTTGTACTTAAATTAGTATTTCATCGGAAATTTGTAATAGCTAGTTCGTTAATTGGTTAGCTTAGTTCTAATTTGTAATAATTAATTGGTGTAGCTAATTTATTTGGTATTGTAAGTAGTTAGTTTAATTAGGGCATCTATTCGGACTCTCTTACGTGAGGGCAAATATGCAATAATGTGTGTATGTCTACCAACCCCTATTTCTTTCTCACTTTTATTTACTCGCTTATGATGGATAGCATGTAGCATCATGTCATCCTTAGCATTTTCCATGACTCGCATCCATTCATTTTGCATGCATGAAGGTTCGACTCATCATATACTAATCAAATGTCAATTCCAAATTCCTTACTTGAATATGTGCATCGTCACATGTCTTGAATTGACTCACATGCCATGCTAGTAGCCGAGCTTATTAATTGCATATTGAATATGTTGCATTAAGCATTTGTATCGTTATGATCATGCATTTTTTTCTAACTATTTTCTTTCTTTTGGCTCGCCTCAGATATTTGGGGTAAACATTTTTTTTTTAGCATATTGCATGCATATGATTGTTTCCACAACAAGCACGTTTACCATGAGGCTAAGTGCTTAGTTGATATACCTGTTTGAATGCCTGTGGATGAATGCTTTTTCACTTAAGTTGGGATGATTTGATTAATGTACATATGAGATCACTTTTTCAAGTGGTGCATATTCAATCACCTTTTCAAAACCAAACATGAAATCAAAACATTCCAAATTAGGCGAATTAGTCTATATTTGTGTGCATCACACAGCAATGTTAGCATAATAATCGGAATAAGAGCATATAATGTAAATAAGAATCACATCATGATTAGTAGAGGCTGATCTTTGATCGGGTGAGTGGGGTGCTCAATTCATGACCTTTCCCTCTCATACCTAAGTTCCTGAGTCTAGATACTTTGGTCAAGACGGACAAGTGGCTTTTGGCATGAGTCACTGGTTTCCTTAATTTTTCAAAAATATTTACATGGAGAATCTGAAATCTGGCAAAGCAGTTCATTTTTGGTATTTTGATTCAAAATCGATTTTCCAAAAGATTTGTCGAATTCAGACTCTTTTGTGCTTATCTAGTTTTGTGAAATCAGATTCAGAACCACAGGAGTCCGAACTGTAGGTCTATCATATCCGAGGAGACTAAACCCCTCCGAAAAGCATGAAAAACAAGCAATAACTACTTTTCAATGTAAATTCATGGATATTTTGAGATAAAGAGAGAGGAGGGAGAAAGGAATATATAGTGAGAAAATGCCCCCCCCCAAAAAAAAATCGTCTATGTGTTCTCTTTAAATGGGGATACTTTATTATTATTATTATTATTATTATTATTATTATTATCTGTAAAAACTATGGGTAGTCATGGGCAAGAGTATAATGCATTTTTTTGGAAGAGGGGATATAAAAATAGAAAATGGTACTTCTTTTTAATAGTGGAAAATGGTACTTGATAGTATTTGCATTTTAGGCATCCAATGATATAATATTCACATTTTAGGGACCCAATGGTTATGTTATATCTAGAGTTGTATTAGCTCAATGTGCACGATGAGAACATGAAAGAAATGAAAAAGCATGCTCTGCATATCATTCGGGACAATGCTTGCGACAAGAATGAGAGAGATTTAGAGCATACGCTACATACTTTCCTTCATTAACATTGAGTCGTCGTAGTCACACTTGCCTAGAACAGGGTACAAAGACAATTGAGGATAGTTTGTTGCCACAAAAATGAACATTGGTTACACATGCATCCACATGCTCGTTCTTTATGGAAAGCACATCTTTAGCTCTGCAAAAGAATTGGTAAAACATGTTTAATTATTTAAATAATGCTCTTACTTTTACACGTATATAAATTTTAATTTATGCACAACAAATATTTGTAGGCCTAATTCTGCAATCCCATTCTTTCAAGAGGATCTATGTACAGATGATAAATTAGAAGATATGACTATAAGTACTGCGATTAATACTCGATCACACATGAATTCATGTCGTCATTCTCTCGGCAAGATGGATGTATTATGTCTTTACTGTTAAGCCTTACATTAGATGGACGAAAACTTAGCACAATCATCTCGAAAGCGTCCCCTATTCAGAACTTGCTATTGAAAAGGAAGACTAGGCTACCTTTGCTTATGACACCCCCTCCACCACTTCAAGCGTTATATGATGGGGATGATGATCAAGAAAGATCGTTTTGACGTTATACTCAAGTGTACAACGCAGCCAATGCTTTCATAAGTCTTGGTGCTACATTGGATCAAAAAGTACTAAGGGAAAGCGACCTTATATCATTTATTATCCATGGGGAATTATGACAACGAACAGGATCACTATTACCACAGCCAGGTCAGGATGCAACTTATGCTCAGTTGTACATTTATGATCCTGATTCAGCTTTAGAAGTTCGAAATCATAGAAATCCTCACTTACGAAGGGATGTTCTCAAAACTATTCGAGATAGTTTATTACAAGTTAATGCATTTGTAGACAAATTTCGCCAGGCTCATGCTATTTTGAATCAATTAGCCTTCACTGGACAAATCAACCTACTCATCTTCATTACAGTTCAGCAACAGACCGACGACGGTATAACCTACCAACTGTAGATGGCATTGCAATTGTAATACTAGGTGATGGAACCGAGGTTACTGGAATGAGAGATGTTGTTTTACATATACAGGGAAATAATGAACTGATGCAAATTAATGAATGTCACCCAACGTATTTGCCATTGCATTATGTTTTATTATTCCCATATAGTGAGCTCGGATGGGAACTTGAGTTGAAATTGTGGGACGTTAAACATGAACAACCTTCAACTAATTGACTTACTCAAATGGATTTTTATAGTTATCATTTGTTTGAGCGACCAATAGAGTATTCAACAATCTTGAGAGGTGGGAAACTATTCCAAGAGTTTTTGGTAGATGCTTGGGCCGCAACTGAGCAAAATCGGTTGACGTACTACAAGCTTAAGCAAAAGAAAATTCGTACTGAACTTTACCAAGATTTGAGTGATATTGATCCAGATGACTTGCGACCTAATCAAATTGGTCAAAGGTTTATTTTGCCATATTCATTTACTGGTAGTCCTAGACATATGTTTGAAATCTTTCAAGATTCAATTGCTATCACGTGATACAACCAACACCTAGATATTTTTCTTATCATGACTGCAAATCCTAATTGGCCAAAAATTACTTCAGTATTATTACCACACCAAAAAGCTATTGATCGTCCTGATTTGATTGCTCGTGTTTTTGACCTAAAAAAAGAGTTTGATGAAGGAGATAGAGACAAACAAAGTGTTTGGTAATAAAGTTGCACATATTTTTACAATTGAATTCCAAAAACGAGGCCTACCATATATGCATGCACTTCTCTTTCTTAAAGGTCCAGAGAAAATTCGAACATGTGCTAAAGTAGAAAAATTAGTTTGTGTAGAATTTCCAAATTCAGAAGATGATCCTACACTTTTTGAAACTGTCAAGTGTTGCATGGTACATGGACCACGTAGTGCCCGAAATCCCCAAGCACCATGTATGGAAAATGGTAGATGCACTACGAAATACCCCTGAGCCTGTACAGAAACAACAACTATGGACCAAGATGGATATCCAATCTATCGTCGTCGCAATAGAGGTCAAGTATATACTGTGAGAGGACAAGAAGTTGATAACAAGGATGTGGTACCATACAATCCATATCTTTCTAAATGGTTCAATTGTCATATAAATGTAGAAGTTTGTGCTGGAGTGAGGTGTGTTAAGTATATACACAAGTACATTTACAAGGGTTATGATCGCACAATAATGGTTTTGGGATTGATTAACGAGATCCAACAATATCTCGATGCGAGGTATATTGGACCACCAAATGCTGCTTAGCGAATATTCGGTCATTATTTGCATGCAGAGATGCCAATAGTTGTTCACTTGGCACTTCATCTACTTGGAATGCATCGTGTTCTTTTCAATCCTAACGACTCATTGGAAATGATTCTTTCTAGAGTTGTGCAATAAAAATTGACTCTTACTGGTTTTTTTGAATGTTGCGCTTCCAATGAAAATGAATGCCCATGCACTTACCAAGAATTTTCGCAACATTTTGTTTGGCTCAAGTCAAAAAATAGATGGAAACTAAGAGAACATGGATATACAATTGGTAGAATGTACTTTACTAGCCCTAACTATGGTGAAAGATGTTGTTTGCGTTTGTTGTTAACTGTTGTCAAAGGGGCAAAATCATTTCAATGTTTACGTATAGTTAACAATGTTTTGCATGATACATTTAAATCAGCATGTGTTGCAAGAGGACTGTTAGAAGATGATGAAGAATGGATATAGTGCTTGAAAGAGGTTGCAATTATGAAAACCGACTGTCAATTGAGGAGATTGTTTTGCATTATTGTAGACACCGCATTTTTGACCGACCTTAAGACTCAGATGTTATCGTCTGTGCACTCAATGATTGCACATGTTTGTGCTAGTTTTGAGTGCTCGAAGGTCTCGGTCGAGCGCCTTGTCTTTGAGCCTCTAAACCCTCTGTGTTTTGGCCTTGTTTTCAGACCAAACCTTGGTGCCTCTTGGTTGAAGGAGAGTGGGGCCCTGCCAGCCACTTTTGGTATTCGCCAGCCACTTTTTCTCTTTTGGTATCCCCCAGCCACTTTTTCTCCTTGCCAGCTAGTTGGAGTGGTTGGCCAGCTAGTTGAAGTGGCCGGTCGGTCACTTAAACTAGCTGGCAACCAGTTTTCTTCTTTTTCTGATATTTTTAGATCTTTTGAGCTAGCTGTGGCTCACTGAACTCATCCTCCATACATGGAGGGATCAAACAAACCTTTTTGCTTGCTTGCTCTATATAAGGGGAGCTCTCTCCCCCTTTAGAGGGGTTGACAAACATTTCTGACCTAAATTTCCTTCTCTCTCTAGAATTCTCACACACTCTCTCTCTATATTGTGATATATTGAGCTTTAAAGTGTGTTTTCTTCCCATAATTGCACTAAAACACCTAGTCAAACACCACTACCTTGGAGCTGAGGTTCTTGAAGGTTTGTTTGGAGCTCAAAAAGCTGGTTTTGGCTCAGAGAAAGGCCTGCCTTGCTGCTGTCCTTCAAGGGTGAGCATATTCCCTTTTTAAGATTATTTTTGTATACCATCTTAGCCACCTTTGCATGCTGTTTTAGGCTTGGTTGTTAATTACAAAAAGCTCTATTTTTAAGTGCTAAAAATGTTGGTTTGAGTCCTTGTTCGGGTTAGGGGTGGTCTACCCTCTTTGGTTGCTTATTTGCTAAGCTTTTGTACCACATTTTAAGGCTATTGAAACTATCACTTTTTGGCCTTTTAACCACTAAATTCCAAAGGAATTTCAGTGGTGGAAAGGTGGTTTTGAGGTCCCAAACAGGAGGGGGTGGTCCCCTCTCCTCTTGTCTTGTTTGCATGTGTTGATGGCCCACCAAATGAGCATGTGTTTCTACTACTTTGTGGCTTTGTTCAAGCATATTTTTGTGACTTTTTAAACCTACCATAACTCTGTTTTTGGCTTGTTTGATCATTGGTTGCTTGCTCTTTACACTTGTAGTGTGATCTTGCTCACTAGCCTTGCATGCCTAATGAGTTAGCTTGTTATTCTAGCATGTGCTGGCTTAATCTCAGCCTATTTTTGGTCTTATTTCAGCATGTTGTAACTCTGTTTTGGCCTGGTTAAGTCACCTCTTGCATGCTTCTTACACTTGTAGTGTAACCTTGCTTACTAGCTTTGCATGCTCGCTACTTTAGCCCATTATTCTAGCTTATTTTGGCTACACTCCAGCATGTTTTTGCTCATATTTTAGCATGCTTGAACTCTATTTTGAGTGGTCTTGGCCCTTTGAGGCTTGCTTTGTATGGCTATAGCATGATAGGCTTTGATAGCTTTGTGTTTTGAGTCCTCTAGCATGCTTTGCTTGGGTTGTTTGCATGATTTGGCCTCACTTAATATGTGATTTTAGAGCACAAGTCATTGTCATACTCTCATATGTATCACTCTTTCAATGCTTTCGAGAAGTTGAGCCTCATGCCTTGTTTGTGAGCCAATACATGAGCTTATTTTTCTTGCCATCTATGCTGCAAGTCTGGCATGTTTTTGCTACTGTTTCGACCTGCTTTAGGTCTATTTTGAGTGGTTAAGGTCATTTGAGCTTTGCTTAATATGGTTGTAGTGTAAAGGGCCTTGATTAGGTTTGAGTTTTGAGGCCTTTAACATGTTATGCATGTGATGTTTGCATGGTATGGCACCATTTAGCATGTAATTTCAGTGCATATAGTGTAGTCACACCCTCATATACTTCACTTCTTCATAGCTTTTGAGGGTTATGTATTATGCCTTGCTTGTTAGCCAATTCGTATGCATGATTTTCTTGCCTTGTAAACTTCAATCTTAGCATGATTTGGCCATTGTTTTGGCATGTTTGAGGTCTGTCCAAAGTTGGTTTGGTTCTTTGAGTTTGATATTACATGCTTCTAGCGTGGAGTACTTTGCTAGCTTAAGGAGTTAAGCCTTTGAGCATGCATTGCATGAGTTATTTGCATTGGTTTTTTAAGTCACTTAGCATGCTATTTCAATGCTGAAATGTGTTATTGCACTCTATAGTTTCAAACTTTCATTCATTTTGAAAATGGCCTTAAGCCCCTTGTTGGCTTGTGCATGAACTTGAGGCATTCATGCCTATTGGTTTTGATCCTCCCTTGAGGATTTCAAGTAACCAATAGCATGATATTTCATTCATGCTCAAGGCACTCGAAGCTTAGGTCATCTTTCAAATTAGAGGACTTTTCACCATTGGACTTAACCAATTAAGGAATGGTTTGGTAATGTGAATGAGTAAACAAGAATTTAGCCAAGGAAAACATGTCAAGATAACATATGTGTGTTGCATTGCATGTGTTTGGATCGGACATTAATCCAAACACAAGAAATATGGGACGTTTCATACTTGAAGTAATGAAACGTGTCACGTTTCTTGGTCGCTAACACCCTTGATCAAGTATGATAGGATGGAGACTTTTTGTGTGTTGTTTGTGCATTCATAAACATGGTATAAGCTTAGTTCTTGGCCACCATGCATTGAAAATGCTTGGTTGGTGGCTTGAGAGCCGAGTGCCACGCTCCTTTGAGCTTGAGACATGATTGAGAGAGTGGCAGTGCCTACATTGTCTTGCAAATACATTGCTGTGCCTCTATCGTTCTCTGTTGCAGTAAAACCAGAAGCCTGGAGAAACAACTAGCCAACTAGCCAGTTTTACTAGTCGACCGACCAGTAAAACTAGCCGACCGGCTAGTTTTAGTGGCTGGCAGCCCACCAGCAGATTCCTGTTTTAAAGTAAAGGCAGTCTGGAGGTTGGCACAATTTTCAGAGATCAAGGCAAGTGCAAACAGAGGCAATTGACAGCATGGTAATGGATTTCTGAGCGAACGCCAACCGAGCATGCATCTTCAACCTCTTGGAACAGAGCTGAGGCAGTATGATTTGTAATTAGCTTTACTTGTTAGTTAGCTTAAATTAGTAGTTTAATTAATTAGTTTGTTAATTAATTAAGTGTTGTAATAATTAGTAAGTAGTTTACTGGTTATTCGTTTTGTTGTGTAATAATTAGTCTAATTAGCTTAAATTAGATTAGTTAAGTAGCTTAGCTTAGAATAGCTTAGCTTTCATTCGGACCCTCCTTCGAGAGGGCGTATTGTTGTAATAAGCGTGTGTGTGCATGTCTTCTAGCCCCACTTCTTTGTCCCTTTTACTTATCAGCTTTTGATGGTTAGTTTAGGGCATATTTCGATTAGCATACCTTATGCTTTGCATGCGTGCATCATTCATTGGTATTGCATGCACTGGGCTCGGCGCATCATTGAAACTACATTATATTTCAATACTTACCTGAATACGTGTTTCAAAGCATGTTATCAAGTGTTGCATTCATATGCCATTTTAGGTAGCCGAGCCTATTTAGTTGCGTTTTGCATGTGTTGCATTAGGGATCATGCATGTTTTCTAACTAGTTTTCTATTTTGACTCGGAGTACACTGTAAGTGTTTACACTTTAGAATCCTTGCATAAGTGTGAGTGTTGCCATGACAGCATGCTTGCCATGAAGCTATGTACTTATGTGATTAACTGCATGAATGCCTGTGGACGAAGGCTTCATTACTTGAATTGGAACAATTCATCAAAATGTGAGTTTTAAGCCCACTTGGACTGGCAAATCATCATGTTTTAAGCCTACCTTGTTTGGTGGCAAATCCGCATTTCTAAGCCCACTTGAGGGTGGCAAATTCAAACTATTTTCGAAAACAGACATTGAATTGTTTTGTTCCAATTTAGGCAATCTAGTCTATACTTGTATGCTATACGCTTCACGTAGTAAGTTAGCTAAATAACCGGAATAAGAACACATGTGTTTTCAAAACAACATATCATGATTAGTAGAGGCCGATCCTTTAATCAGGCGAGCGGGGATGCTCATTTCATGACCTTCCCCTCTCGTACCCAAGTTCCCGAGCCGAGGTAACTTTGGTGATGACGGACACGTGGCATTAGGCACGAGTCAGGGTTTCCTAAATTTTTCAAAAAACAAAACATTTAGGTGGCGACTCTGTAATCTAGCAAAGCAGTCCATGTTTGGCACTTCTTGATTAAAATCGATTTTCCAAAACGATTTGTCGGATTTGGACTCTTTGGTGATTTATCAGTCTTACATTGCACTTTGTGAGACTAGATATAGAACTGTGACAGGAGTTCGAACTGTAGTAGCTATGAACCCAAATCCGCGCCCTCTCCGAAAGGGGGGCGCGCGGAGGAAGTTCGGGCGGTCTATAGTTTCTGGAGATTCTGTTGGGGATTTAGAGAACTTGACTCGAACATCATGATATGTTGTTTTATCTACACTCATGTGTTTCTTTGCATTGCATTTGCATTGGTGCGCTTAAGTCATAGTTTTTGCCATCTGCTATTCCTGAACGATTTGCAGGAGGCTTGCTTGGAAAAACGTGCCATAAGGCTGACTGGTTACGAGCTCTTCCACGATGGGAACATAAACCTCGGTTTTGCCGAGGCACCCTATTTGACCATTCGACCTAGTGCATATCGGAAGTCATAGTTTGAAACCGCATGCGTGCATAGTGAAACCCTAGCTCCTGACAAAATAGGACAGGGAAACCCTACCCCACCATAGGGGTGTTTTGGCTCTCACTTGCTTGCTACGTGTTGTTAGGGGATGTGTCTCTACAGGAATGCGTGTATCAATTTGCAAGTCTGGGTATTAGTTTGAGGACATCAGTATTTGGGGATATCAGATTTGAGGTAGTGATTTGGGGGCAAAGATCAGTGTTTGAGAACAGTTTGTTCAGTTTACGATATCAACTGTGTGTTGTCTTTATCTAAGCCGAGATGCTGTCCGTTTTTCTGATTTTTGTCTTTTGCTTTATTTTCCATTTTGCAAGGTAGTATTGCATCATTGCTTCCAACGAGGCAGATACCCCCCAAACACTCTGGACCCAGATTGGGAGAATTCATCGATCTGAGGATCTAGTTGATGGACAACCAGTGTTTTCTGCATTACCCCCGGTTGCGAGATGGAGGTCATCCATGCACAGGTCATCAGTACAGCAGTTACCAGATCAGCGGTCATTACCTACCTCACTTGTGCGCAGTTGGGTTGAGATATCTGCTTCTACCTCAGAGAGGGAATACATACTTGTTCAGTCAGATCAGCACTTTACAGTCGGAATGGAGGACATGATGCGTTAACTCCAAGAGACCATGCAGGCCATGCAGCGGGATGCCGCCCGCCAGGCAGAGGTTACTGCACATCCGGCAGAGGTTGTAACCCAACAGGCAGAACTGATTGCCAAGCTCCAACAACAACAACAAACACAATAGGGGACAGTTTCTGCATCCTATCCACCTCCAGTAGAATTGCTGCACCAAGGGCTCCTGTCCCAATGGCCAATGCCCAGGAGAATACAGATGTCCCAGTGGATTCCACTCCACCTTAGACATCTAAAGCACAGGCCTATCCAATTGAGGCTCCTTTCGAGTTCGAAGTGGATCCAGCTGCATTAAAAGTGAGTAAGCTAGAAAAGCTGTTCAAGAGGGCTCAAGGCGTTAACTCCATTCCAGACATAGAGGATGGTTATACGGATTTGGCGGTGACCTTGCCAGACAGATTCAAGATGCCCCATATAGACCGTTTCAATGGCTCGGGCGATCCTATGGTTCATCTGAGGCTGTTCTTGGATATTCTGCGCCCGATGGGCTTGACGAGACTTCAGAAACTATCACTCTTTGGTCGGACCCTGTCGGGTATTGCATCCATTTGGTACGCCAAGTTGGAGGATTCAGTAAAAAGGAACTAGGAGGAGATGGCCGAGGCCTTCGTTGCTTAATACTCATACAATACCCAGATCGAGGTCACAACTCGTGATCTCGAAGCAACCAGACAAGAGCCGAAAGAGGGCTTTTCTGACTTTGTCACTTGATGGAGGGTCAAGGCCTCCATGGTGACAACTTGGCCACTCGAAAAGGTTCAAATAAGGATGGTTGTGCGCAACCTGCAACCCAAGCTGATGCAGAGAATGATCGTCTTACCCCTCTCCACCTTTGCTGACCTGCATGAGATTGTGGTACAAATTGAAGATGCTATGAAGCAAGGTCTGATTGACCAGGAGAGGGACTAGCCCAAGAGGGCGTTTACACGCGGTTCAAATGCAGTTACAAGTAGTAGTGCAGCCGCAAGAACTTCTGACGTCGGCATGGTCACCACCACTCCAAAAACAACCGCCCCATTTGTCGGCACATCCAACTCAAACCCCCAAACTTCAAACTATCCACCCCGAGGCAAGATGGTTTTCATCCCACTTTATATGCCTTTGTCTAAAGCTCTAGGGGTCCTACTTAGGAAAGGACATCTGAAACCGTTAGAACAACGGCCTCTACCCGATCCTCTCCTTCCAAAGCATGACCCGACTAAATATTGTGCCTTCCATCAGCAGCGAGGTCACGATACCGACTTCTGCTTCAGACTACATCATGAGATTTAAGATCTCATTGACAACAAGGTGATCGCACCTCTCGACAAGCCAAATGTCACTTCCAACCTTCTCCCACCACATAACCAAGCTCCACCACCCAAGCAAATTAACCTGATCCAAACCACGTCCATCCCGTATGACCCTAGCATATATATCACTCCTTTCCACCTACCTAAGCTGATAGTGTTTATCCTGGAATACACAGATTTATGCATGATGAGCATATCATTAACCCTACCCAAGCCAGTGGTGGTGACTGTCGAAGATAGAACTGGGGTGACCTTAGAGGAGAATGGGAGTGCTGGTTCAGAACCTGATGGATTTGGGAGCTTTACTGAGGAAGCATACAACCCGGGCGGTTATGTTGTGCCAACAGATCAGGCTAAGCCGAGGGTAGAGTTGCCAACTAGGGCAGAGGTCGATGTGGTCTGGGAGGATAGACCGAGCCAGGGGCTAAATGACCTAGCCGACCTTGAAGAGGATGTCAGCAACCTACAGTTCTTTGATAAGCGAGACCTAGGGGATGTGCAGGTTGGTTGGTGTGATGCAAATGGAGCAACAGATGCTACAGGGTGGCTCAGTGACGAGCCAGATGTTGTTGAGGAGTCTCAGCCGAGGCAGGAGTAGTCAGAAACTAGAACATCTACAGTGGTCGGAATGGCCGAGAACAAGGAAGGATTGCCAGAGAGCACCGGTGCGAAGAATTTTGCTCGGGACTTGGGCAATTTGTGCACAGCAGACATAGAACTAGAGAACGCGCTGCGGCAGTTCAAATAAGAGAAAATCAAAGATTATGACAGGGCTAGAAAGGCCAAGGCCCCTGCGGGGATAGAATGTGCTGTGAGCACAGAAACAACTACAACATAGCTGGATAGTTGTCTATTGGTTGCTAAGGGCATGTGGTGGGAAGGCAACGATTTACGTCTTGCCCACACCGATGAAGACTGGGAGCAGAATCTCCCGGATGATACATGGTACACCGAAGAAGTGGACCATATCACCCGTAGTGGGCGGTATTTCAAGCCCCCACACTTGAACCAACCGGAGGCATCCGGGAAGGACAAAGAAGCAGAAAAGTAGAAGGACAAACTGTTAGAGGAGGAAGCTGTATTGAAGCAGCTAAAGAAAATTCAAGTAGATATCTCCATCTGGGGACTGCTTATGGCCTCGAGGGTGCATCAACAGGCTGTCCTTTCAGCCATGGACAAAGCTAAGCCTTCGATTGATACAATGCCCGAATAGTTAATGGGACTAGTGTTCCCGAGTGGTGCTACACTAACTCTGACCTTCACAGAAAAAGAACTACCGCCTGAGGGCTCTGATCACAACAAGCCGTTATATATCTCTGTGGAGTGTAGAGAAAAATAGATACCAGTGGTCCTGGTTGATACGGGATCTGCAATCAATGTATGTCCGTCACGAATGACGTATGATATTGGGTTGAAGCCCACAGGTTTCATTCCTACAACCTAGGTAATACGGGCCTATGATAACACTAGCCGGGAGGTGACGGGGACGGTACGGATTAAAACTCAAGTTGGCTCGGGGCAGCAGGACATTGAGTTTCATGTCTTAGATGTTCCAGCTACCTTCAATCTACTCCTCGGGCGGCCGTGGATGCACTAGGTGAAGGCTGACCCAACAACTGTGGCTGAGCAGTGCAATGTGGACGAGTCCAGTGGCACAGATTTTGAGCTAGGAGCAGCACTGGCCCGTCTTCTCTCAGATCCTCACATCTTACCAGAGTGCTCGGGAGATGATTTCTCAGTGTCCATGATTGGAGATAGCTCGGCTGTGTGCCCATCTTCCGGCATTCTGGATGCATCCATCGCACCTTTCCTCATCTGGCAATACGAGGAAGGCTTTTTATCTAGCAGTTTTAGGTCAGGTAGTGAACTGAAATCTGATTCCACAGAGTCTGTGGGGTCAGAATCAGATTCCAGTTCATCTGAGTCAGAGTCCGGTATTCCTGGGGGTGATAACCCGGATGCCACTATCCTGCCCAGGTTATCTTTTTCGTTTTCCTTTGAGTCTGTTGTAACCGAAGAATTAGATGATCTGGAAGTTGCTAATGAGAATGGTGCTGCTGTGGCTTTTGAGTACTTTTCTGTGCCTTTAGTTTATTGCATTAATCAGGATTTTCAAAATTTTGATGAAAATGACGAGGAAGAAATTCCTCCGGTTTTAAAGCATTTGATTGACCGAGAGCAGAAGTGGTTTGTAA
Source organism: Camellia sinensis (assembly GCF_004153795.1). Lineage (NCBI taxonomy): Eukaryota > Viridiplantae > Streptophyta > Magnoliopsida > Ericales > Theaceae > Camellia > Camellia sinensis. Next base: position 431,292 of record NW_021026455.1, read on the forward strand.
AGCCTTTGGTTGATGAAATCACCTCAGTTAATGTTGGTACTGAGATGGATCCGCGGCTGGTCCAAATTGGGTCCACATTGTCTTCTAAGGAACGTGAGCACTTAGTCGCCTTATTAAAAGATTTCCAAGATGTTTTCGCGTGGTCCTACGAAGACATGCCTGGAATCGATCCTGAGATTGTACAGCACCGGATCCCTCTTGACCTAGAGGCCCGACCTGTTAAGCAGAAGCTCCGAAGGATCCGCCCGAATTGGGCTCTGAAAATCAAAGAAGAGGTCACCAAGCAGATTGATGTAGGGTTCCTGTTGGTAACTGAATACCCTACTTGGTTGGCCAATATAGTTCCGGTGCTGAAGAAGGATGGCAGAATTTGGGTATGTGTGGACTTCAAAGATCTGAACAAAGTCAGTCCAAAGGACGACTTTCCTCTGCCAATATTACCGAATTGGTGGACTTCACTGTGGGGCATGTGCCGCTCTTATTCATGGATGGGTTTTCAGGCTACAACCAGATTTTGATGGCCCCCGAAGGCAGGGAGAAGACTGCTTTCACTACCCCGTGGGGAACCTACTACTATAGGGTGATGTTGAGGTGTATGTGGACGACATGATTGTCAAGTCCAAGGAAAGAGAGGGCCACTACACCGCCTTGAAGAAAATTTTCCAACGGATCAGAGAGTATCGGTTGCGGCTGAATCCTCAGAAATGTACTTTCCGTGTTACAGTAGGGAAAATGCTGGGGTTCTTGATCACACAGAGGGGTATTGAGGTCGATCCTTCCAAAATCAAGGCCATCTTAGAAATGCTACCACCAAGGACTAAAAAGGAGGTGCGAGGCTTTTTGGGTAAAGTGCAATTCATAAGACGGTTTATCGCAAAATTAACCTTGACTATTGAACCACTGTTTGGTCTCCTGAAGAAAGGAAAGAAATTCCAATGGGATAACCGATGCCAAGTTGCTTTTGAGCAGATCAAACAGTATCTACAGAACCCACCAGTGTTGTCACCGCCAGAGCCGGGAAAATCGTTGATATTTGTATCTGTCAGTAACCGAAACGACAATGGGCTGCATGCTTGCACAGGAGTCTGAGGACAAAGTGGAGAAGGCTATCTATTACCTGAGCAAGAAGATGCTGGAATATGAAACCCGTTACACTCCGTTTGAGAAGGCTTGTTTGGCCTTGGTATAGGCTACCAGGAAGTTGAGGCACTACCTGTTAGCTCACTCTGTAATACTGGTTTCAAGATTAGATCCCATCAAATATCTTTTCGAGAAACCGACACTTACGGATAGGCTAGCCTGTTGGTTGCTTCTCCTCTCCAAATTTGATCTGAACTACATGACGCGCAAGTCTGTGAAAGGGAGAGCAGTAGCGGAGTTCCTAGCCGATCACCCAGTAGAAGGGGACGGAGCAGTTGAGTATCTGTTACCAGATGAGGCCATTCTGCATGTTGAAGAAGAAACTTGGACTATGTACTTTGACGGAGCGTCAAACCAGTACGGGTATGGGATAAGGGTGTTGCTGATAGCACCCAACAATTCCCGCATACCCTTAGCCTTCAAGGTCCGGTTCAACGTATCGAACAATGAATCAGAGTATGAGGCATGTATTGCTGGACTAGAAACCGCCTTGGAACTAGGGGCAAAGGGATTGAACGTCATCGGAGACTCAAACTTGGTTGTATCTCAAGTAAAAGGAGATTGAAAAGTTAAAGAACAAAGAATGAAGATCTATCACCAGACCTTGGACGTTCTGATTCCTTAGTTTGAAAAGCTGAACTTCGCCCATCTGTTAAGAGAGAACAACAGGTTCGCCGATTCTTTAGCAACTCTATCTTCTATGATAGACATCCCTTTTGGAATCCGGATGCGTCCGATAATTATTGAACAGAAATTCGTGCTGGCCTACGAGCTGATCGCGGTCATGGATGAGGTACAAGATCAGAATCCCTGGTATTATGATGTTTGGAACTTCTTGGAAAAAGCGGCTTATCCACCAGGGGCAAATGCCAAGGATAAGAGGGTAATTCGAAGAATGGCTGCTCAGTTTATCATTTGCGGATGTAAACTGTATAAACGGGGTCATCTGGGAATGCATAAGTTATGTGTGGATGAAGAAGAGTCGAAGCGCTTGATGGAGGCCATCAACGGAGGAGAGTGCGGAGCGCACATGAGCGAGGTGATGCTAGCTCGAAAAATTCTCAGACAGGGTTACTACTGGTCAACCATGAAGGAGTATTGTGTCAGTTTTGTTCGGCGATGCCACAAGTGTCAGATCCAAGCAAACCGCATGAACATTCCGCTGTCGAAGCTGTACAACATGACTTCGCCATGGCCTTTTTTAGTCTGGGGGATTGATGTGATTGGGGCAGTTACTTCGAAGGGGTCGAACGGGCATGAGTATATCCTGGTGGAGATAGACTACTTTACAAAGTGGGTTGAGGCCTAATCCTATGCAGTGCTGAAGGCGTCGCATGTTGCTAAGTTCATCAGGAATAACATTATCTACCGGTATAGGGTCTCGAATGAGATTATTTCGGATAATGGTTCCCATTTCAAGAAGGAGGTGAACGACTTGTTGGAAAAATACAACGTGGCTTTTCATAAGTCATCTACATATCGGCCGCAAACCAACAGAGCTGTTGAGGCTGCCAACAAGAACATCAAACACATTCTGCAGAAGATGGTGGAAACCTACAGGGACTGGTCAGATAAGCTGCCATTTGCTCTTTGGGGCTATCGGACATCAATTTGAACTTCTACTGAGGCAACTTCGTATTCCTTGGTTTATGGGATGGAGGCTGTTCTGCCTATCGAAGTTGAAGTTCCATCGTTGCGAGTAATGGCTGAGTGCCAGATAGCTGAGGCAGATTGGTAGCAGACTAGGTTCGAAGAACTCATGCTGTTTGACGAGAGAAGGTTGAAAGCACTGTACCACATTCAAGGTTATCAACGCAGGATTGCCAGGGCTTTTAACAAGAAAGTTAAGTCCAAGAACTTGAAAGAAGGAGATTTGGTGCTGAAAGACAACCGAGCTCCCATCTACGACCCTAGGGGCAAGTTCAGACCTAATTGGACTGGCCCTTACATCATCAAGTCAATTTGGTCGGGTGGAGCCGTCATTCTTATGGATTTAGATGGCCTTGAGTTCTCCCAACCGATCAACATGGACAAGTTGACGAAATACTATCCCTGAGCGGCTCGCTAGGCCGAAAACCTGAAAGGGCGACCTAGGCAAAAGTTAGAGCACAAAAAATCTAAAATAAGAAAAACTGAGCTCGCAAGGTTGAAAACCCAAAAAGGGCGGCCTTGGCAAAAGTTAGAGCGTAAAAGGAAAGTGTTAATACACGAGTGAACCCGAACCAAACTACATAAGGCTTGATTCCCATCTTTGGGATATGTAGGTAACTTCATTCTGAAGTCCAGCCATAAACACTTCCAAATCGACTATGTCCATGTGATTTGTTTTGGCCATCTTCGTCTTCTCTGCATCCAAGAGTTCGGTTGTGAGCTACAGTGTAGTGCTGTTTAGACAAGGGGCAACTTTCCAGTTGCAGGATCCGGGGTTGTACATCTTAGTGATAGATTTTGGGTGTGTCTTGTTGTGATCCATATCGAAAATGGTTTTGAAAAGTTTTAATAAAAGTTGATTTTGTTCAAATTAATCTTTTTACAATTTCGACCATTTTTGGACCAAATGGAAAATTTTCAGTACCCACAACCTTCAATTCCATTGATTTCATTATAGAGTTCTCTGACTCTCGATACAAATTGAACTTTCTTTTTTATTACATTCGAAAGAAAACTTGAAAATATAGATTAAAGCAATAAACTCAAGGCATAGTCAAGTCAGGTGTTCCTGCGCCCCCTCTTAGAGCTCGTGGAAGCTTCGGATGCTAAAATAGGCCCGGTTTGTGTTTCTTCTTCAAGCCAGGCTATGCACTCGTCAGAAAGGGTGCAACTGAAATTGGGAGCGGAGGCCCGAAGCTCTCTCGTCCATGCTGTGGTATATCGAGCTAGATGTGAGCCATTGATCAGAAATGCAGCAGGGTATTCTATCCCCTCTTCCGGGTAAGTCTGGTCATGGCCGAACTGACGCCGAAATCTGAATGGGAAGTAGAAGACACAGTGTGTCAGGCCAACCAGCTGAATGCCTGGCTGGTGAGACATGCTGTAGCTCATCACCGGCAAATTAAGCCAGGGGCAGCGCCAAGCAATGTTGACAGCAGAGAGGCTGCACATCCATATCCATTCGCACTACCATCCCTCGTCTGGGGCATCAACTAGCCGTTGACGGAAGAAATAGCCGCGTGCTGAATATGCTGGGCATGAATCCACCACTTTTAACTTGTCTATCAGCCATATTTGGGGAGGGATGAAAAATAAGGGAGATTAAAGAATAGAGAGGTGTACGTAGAGAGAAAAGTGAGAAAGGGTTTTGAGAGAAAAACAGAGCCTGAGGGCCGAGTGAAGTGAGAAACACACATGTCAGAAGGGTGGGAAACATTACTTGTAAGAGTAGTGGACTCCCTGCAAATCTGGTGGTCTCCCGGCGATGGAAGGCATCCAAACCCATCAGAGTCTCAGCTAGTGTCATGGCGATGCAACTCGTACCCTTTTTTAAGCCTTGGACAACTTCAATCAAACGAATGCTGGACCCTCCAAAGCCAGGGGCAAGCAAGAAATGAGACAACATGCAAAAGTAGAGGGCATGTCGCCGAAAAGTTTGCCAAAGATGATCGCCACGGTCACCGGCATCAAAAAAGCGATAAATCAGGCTAGGAATATCCACCTCTCCGGCGAGTCAGGGTCGATATCATAATGGTGACCGGAGTCTGCTGTTCATGTTAGTATGTAGCGTGGATCTGTGCAAGTAAAGCCCACACGAGTCCGTCCTAAAACTTGGATGTGGCCAAAATGGAAACGGGGCAAGATCTCTTCATCGCGCTGAGATTCCATAAAAGCTTGGAAATCTTCAAAAGTGGGGCACATCTCTTGACCCCCAAAGCTAAAAACATGAGTTACCGGAGTCCAACACCTAGCTGCGACATAGAGGAACGGAAAACGCAACAGGGTGCGGCTCAGCGTGAATAGTGCATTTATTCTAAAACCTCAGAGATTCAACTTTTCCGAGCCATCTAAAGCCGCAATCTAATCAGAGAGGTTTTAGACAAGAAATGCTTCCATTTGGGGCAAATGCAGTGTTGAAATGGAGAAACCATGAAGCTGGGGCTTTTGTAGAAGATAAGGCATTAAGTAGAGGACAAATGGCAGCCATCTGGAGGTCTTAAAAATTTTCTGGCCGACCGGCCAGTTCAAGTAGCTGATCGGCCAGTTTTTCTGGCTGACCGACCACTTAAGTGGTTGACAGCCTATTTCTGTCCCCAGAAAAAGAGTTTTGGGTCTTCCTGTGTGTTGAGGATGCTGAAAACCTAAGTTTGATTCTATTTTGGATGCGTCCTGCTGTTCTGCTTAACAGTTGCATTTGCTTATTGAGTTGTATTGGTTTTATTCATCGAGTTGCTTTGCTTATAGAGTTGTTGCAATTTGTTTATCGAGTTGTATATACATTGTTTGGTCTGTCAAGGCCTAGTGTTGTTTATCAAGTTGTTTTGTTCTTACAGTTGTTAGTTGGTTCACTACCTGATTAAGACAATGCACTTTGAATGTTCAATTTTCATCAATCTCATTTTTGTGTAAAATGGTGCGATGCAATGCTCGGAATACAAAATACAACACTTTTTCGATCAAAAAGTTATTTTCCATTCCATCATGGTGCCTTTTTACAAAGGTACAAGTTTTAAGAAATAAAACTACCTAGGACTGTACAATGAGCTAATACTACTAGGAAAAAGAAAACAAAGCAAAAACATATGAATCGGCACCAGCCACCTCAGGATCGAGAGGCCCTCTTCATCCTCTTCCTCGCCTGAGCAGACTCTGCATCATCACTGTCGGCATCGCTGTCTGAACCAGAGCCCTCCTTGGCATCGTCGCCATCCTCAGAACCTGAGCCAGTGCCGTTGCCTCCACCCTCGGATGACTCTGACTGAGGACTAGCTGGCTTCTCGTCCTCACCAGACTCGTCGTCGTCATCACGCCTAACAGGTGCCTAACGCCTCCCTCGGCCACGTGCCGAAGTCTCTCTCCCTGCTGCTGGAGAAGGCCTTACTGGTCCTGTCTGCAAAGGTGTGACCTGAAAAGACAAGTCTGTATTTATCAACAAGTATCAAGTACAAGTGCGGTATGCAGAGTATGTGCGGGAGTTAGATACAATGTGTGCATACAGTTTGTCGTGTCAGATGTGATCTATACATACAGTGAATCAGTGCTCCGAAGTATGAGTGTGCCTATATCTCAAGCTCAAGCTCAAGCCTACTTCATGCCAGAACGACGATCATAAGTGCTCTCCTTGAGTATCATTCCCTGCAAGGGGCATCTTGGCCGCGTCTGCAATGAGTTCCTAGGAGACCAATTGCGACGGTGGAAACAAGAGTTCGAATGGCTGATACCTAGAACGCAAAGGTTTGGGATTTCTGAGACTAAAGTCTGGTTTCATTACCCAGGTTGTATCCCCAGCTTGAAATCTGTATGGAGGCCCCACAGGTTGAGGTAGCGGGTATGTGCCTCAATTCTGGATATTGAACCAACCTAGTCTGTCACCCCGTTGGAGAATAGGGAAAGTTGTGAACATGGCCAGGAAGAAAGTCGTATTTGTGGTTTGGAAGTATAACCAAGAAAAGCAGAAGACCCCCAACAGCATAAGGCACAATGGTCATCGCTCATCAACATGAACAAGGTGTATCCTTTTTCACATGTGGCAACTCTTCTGAGAGGTAAATCGGAAGTTGCCTTTGAGTCATCTTTAGCACACTCGCTTTTGTCATTGCATAGAATGTGCATTACTTTTATTGTTGCATGGAGCATCCATTTTGAATTGTTGCCTTGAACATGCATTACCATGTTTGCGTAAAGTACGCATCATGCATCGATTATACATCGTTGATCTTTTGCATAGAATATGCTTCGGTTTCGTTTCTTGCATGTTGTGTATTGAGCATGCCTCAACATCATGTTATGATCATCCGTCTCGCTTGAGGCATGCATTGTATTGCATTGTACCTATAAAGTTTCTTTCTTATACAGACACGATATTGTATGTACGGTTCATTTGAAGCTGGCATAACCAGGCGATATTGGATGTGTGGTTCATTTAGGGAAGTTCCGTTTAAGATTGTTCACTTTGTGTATCTATCGCACATGTTCATCTTGTGTATCTATCGCACATGTTCATCTTGTGTATCTATCGCACATATTCACTTTGTGTATCTATCGCACCTATTCACTTTGTGTATCTATCACACATATTCATCTTGTGTATCTATCGCACATGTTCACTTTGTGTATCTATCGCACATATTCACTTTGTGTATCTATCGCACAGTTTCACTTTGTGTATCTATCGCACATGTTCACTTTGTGTATCTATCGCACATGTTCATCTTGTGTATCTATCGCACATATTCACTTTGTGTATCTATCGCACATTTTCATTTTGTGTATCCATCGCACATTTTCATTTTGTGTATCTATCGCACATACTCATCTTGTGTATCTATCGCGCATTTTCATTATATGTATCTATCGCACATACTCATCTTGTGTATCTATCGCACATGTTCACTTTGTGTATCTATCGCACATTTTCATTTTGTGTATCTATCGCTCATACTCATCCTGTGTATCTATCACACATTTTCATCTTGTGTATCTATCGCACATGCTATCTTTGTGCATCTATCGCACATGGTCACTCTGTGTATCTATCGCATTTAACCTCGCATGCCTTGGGCGTTGTTATTCTTTCTCCTCGTGCACAGCGGGTTATACCTTCTTTGGTTAAGAGTATTTGGAACGTGTTCCAATGCTTATACCACTCCCTTTCCTTTCGCGTGCAATGCGTCGGAATCTTGTTTGAGACCTCGGGTGTGCCCAATAGTTGCTTTTAGTCTTTCCTGCGTGAGGCGTAGTTAAGCTTGCATAATTTCTTACATCCTTTCTGCATGAGATGTGGTTTGGTTTGTGTTTACTTGCTTGTGTGCGAGTTTGCTGTAGCATTTCTTTGCATAACATTTGCATCTAGATGCTTCATTACAGCTTTCTTTGCATAATCATAAGTTATGTTTTGCATTCTGCATGCCATTTGCATTTCACCCTGCCTGGGGGCGCATCTTTTTGTTATCTTGCCTGTTTGTCTAAGTCTTCGGCCTTGTTAAAAATGGGTCGTCTTTGGGCTTTGACATTCACTCTCGTCATTTCATGACTTCTGAGTTCTGTCAAAGAGGGGTAACTATAGACACCCCATTTTTGACCGACCTTAAGACTCAGATGTCATCGTCTGTGTCACGACCCCAAACCGCCCCTAGTAGTTTGGTGCCGTGATGGCCAGTAATCCGTAATTACCGAAGGCCAACTTTCAAAAACTAAACACAATCAGAGTAATAATAAACGGGGCTCACAATTGCGGAAGCGATAAATCAAAATACAAGTGGTCCATAAGAGCTGTGCATAGATCAAATGAAATGTCATTCCTTTTTTACAACTTGAATACAGCTAAGCAATTTACATATTACATCTTGATCAAAAGGCTTCTTGAGCCGACATATACAAAATACGGCTAATACAATTCAAGAAGCATGATTTTCAAGACTCGCCGACATGAATACAAAATAAAGCCGATATAAGCACGGATCCAAAACAAGCTTCCAAAACGATCTAGGCGTCGCCGCCGCCCTGCTCATCACCTACATATATATAGAGGGGTGAGTACAAATACTCAGTGAATGGCACTAAAAATAAAGGTTTTGCATGAACATAGCCGGAGTCTTTCAAAACGGAACATATCGAACTTTATCAAGACAAGGGATGAACCGTATTCATCATAAAAGCTTACAAGTACCAAGGAATGCTCACTGACATCGGCAAAACAAGGGATGAACCGTATTCATCATAAAAGCTTACAAGTACCAAGGAATGCTCACTGACATCGGCAAGCAAGGGATGAACCGTATTCATCAATCAAATATCAAGCTGTACGATCCGTAATCGTTTAATCAAAAGTATTGCGAAAGTTAGAGTCCTCCAATACAAGGGACTTGTGTTACTTAGGCCCGTAGCCCGATTTAACAAGGACCGTATCCTTTTACACTTAGTACTGCGAAAGTTTAGAGTCCCTCCAGCACAAGGGACTTGTGTTACTTAGGCCCGTAGCCCGATTTAACAAGGACCGTATCCTTTTCAAAGATGGCATCAAAACAAGGGTATACTTGTCATATCAAACAAGAGCTATTCATTCATGCTTAGCAAACACTTTTGTCAAAAAAAAGCAAGCAAGATTTATCAAAACAAGTGTAACATAGCTTTATTAAAAGCACCACTCACCTAGTCTTCAGGTGCAAACTCAAGGCAAATATCAAGGACCTACAATACATGGCAAGTCACATCTCAAAGCAAGCTCTATATATACATGCAAACGATCTCGGCCTTCTGCCAGATCCAAGTCAAAGACAAAACAAAACAAGCTGGGAGCTTAGTCACTGCTCCGTTTCATGAAAAACACCTGGCACCGTCCAGGCTCCTGCCGAGGTCCATCAAACAAGGTCGGGAAAAACCTGGGTTTCCCTTTGAAGAATATGAAAAACATGATCAATTGAAAGATGGATGCAAGCTCACAACTTGTTAACAATCTGAGTTTCATTCAAGAGTTCAAACCATACAGATCTGGATACCCACGCAAGAAGGTATCAAAAATACAAACCAAAACATGGTTTTCGTCCACTCTCTCGGTCAAACGACTTCTTTAATAACATGAAAACCATATTTTCTTTCCAAAACAACTTCAAAACGATGCAAGACATGCAAAACAGATCCGATCATGCAATGCAGCTAGATGATCAATAACAACAATCAAAGTAGATCAAGGTTCTTACCTCAAAGCTCAAATCTAACGGTTCAAACCTCGAAGATCAAGCTTGGAAGGCTTACTCACGCTCAAGAACTCCTCTTCTTCCTCTCAAGAGCTTCTCTCTCTAAAGACAAAGATTTGAGACAAAATGATTGTTTCTAAGTCTGCCGGCTGTCTTAACAACTAGCTCGGACACGTGGCATTATCGGGTTGGCTCAACTCAAAAGGTGATTGATAGACAAGACAAGTCTCTGACAAAACGTATGCAGCAAGCTCGGGGTAAGACACATCGGCAAGAATGACATCGGCTCAAAACAAGGATCCGGCAATAGGATAACAAAACGTCGGCTAGGGAGGACGACGCTTGACTAAGCTGTGCCACACCTTGGCCGGGGTGTACCACATCTCGGCCTAGGCCATACCTGCCTGCAGACAAGGTTCAAGTGCAAAACATCTCGGCAAAGAATGCCCGAGGTGAAGATGGGGTTGAATAAGATCTCAGGATAGTTCTAAGTACAAGGGTCAAAAGCGGACTAAGCTCAAGATGACCTCGGACACACACACACTAAGCAAGGAGTAAAATTATGCAAACAACTTAAGCAGAACAAGACAAGGCAAAACCTTCAAATCAGCATACAAAGCACGATTATGCAAGAGTGTATGCAAGTATGACAAGAGTAAGGTGAGGGTCATTACAGTCTGTGCACTCGATGATTGTGCATGTTTGTGCTAGTTTTGAGTGCTCGAAGGTCTCAGCGGAGCGCCTTGTCTTTGAGCCTCTAAACCCTCTGTGTTTTGGCCTTGTTTTTAGACCAAACCTTGGTGCCTCTTGGCTAAAGGAGAGTGGGGCCCTACCGGCTACTTTTGGCATTCGCCAACCACTTTTTCTCCTTGCCAGCTAGTTGGAGTGGTCGGCCAGCTAGTTGAAGTGGCTGGTCGGCCACTTAAATTGGCTGGCAGCCAGTTTTCTCCTTTTTCTGATATTTTCAAATCTTTTGAGCCAGCTGTGGCTCACTGAACTCGTCCTCCATACACGTGGAGGGATGAAGCAAGCCTTTTTGCTTGCTTGCTCTATACAAGGGGAGCACCCTCCCCCTTTAGAGGGGTTGACAAAAATCTCTGACCTAAATTTCCCTCTCTCTCTAGAATTCTCACACTCTCTCTCTATATTGTGATATATTGAGCTTTAAAGTGTGTTTTCTTCCCATAGTTGCACTAAAACACCTAGTTAAACATCACTACGTTGGAGCTGAGGTTCTTGAAGGTTTGTTTGGAGCTCAAAAAGCTGGTTTTGGCTCAGAGGAAGGCCTGCCTTGCTGCTGTCTTTCAAGGGTGAGCATATTCCTTTTTTAAGCTTATTTTTGTATACCATCTTAGCCACCTTTGAATGCTGTTTTAGGCTTGGTTGTTAACTACAAAAAGCTCTATTTTTAAGTGTTAAAAATGTTGGTTTGAGTCCTTGTTGGGGTTAGGGGTGGTCTACCGTCTTTGGTTGTTTATTTGATAAGCTTTTGTACCACCTTTTAAGGCTATTCAAACAATCTCTTTTTGGCCTTTTAACCACTGAATTCTAGAGGAATTTCAGTGGTGGAAAGGTGGTTTTGAGGTCCCAAACAGGAGGGGGTGGTCCCCTCTCCTCTTGTCTTGTTTGCATGTGTTGATGGCCCATCAAATGAGCATGTGTTTCTACTTCTTTGTGGCTTTGTTCAAGCATATTTTTGTGACTTTTTAGACCTGCCATAACTCTGTTTTTGGCTTGTTTGATCATTGGTTGCTTGCTCTTTACACTTGTAGTGTGACCATGCTCACTAGCCTTGCATGCCTAATGAGTTAGCTTGTTATGCTAGCATGTGCTGGCTTAATCTCAGCCTATTTTTGGTCTTATTTCAGCATGTTGTAACTCTGTTTTGGTCTGGTTAAGTCACCTCTTGTATGCTTCTTACGCTTGTAGTGTAACCTTGCTCACTAGCTTTGCATGCTCGCTACTTTAGCCCATTATTCTAGCTTATTTTGGCTACACTCCAGCATGTTTTTGCTCATATTTTAGCATGCTTGAACTCTGTTTTGAGTGGTCTTGGCCCTTTGAGGCTTGCTTTGTATGGCTATAGCATGATAGGCTTTGATAGCTTTGTGTTTTGAGTCCTCTAGCATGCTTTGCTTGGGTTGTTTGCATGATTTGGCCTCACTTAATATGTGCTTTCAGAGCATATATCACTGTCATACTCTCATATGTATCACTCTTTCAATGCTTTCGAGAAGTTGAGCCTCATGCCTTGTTTGTGAGCCAATACATGAGCTTATTTTTCTTGCCATCTATGCTGCAAGTCTGGCATGTTTTTGCTACTGTTTCGACCTGCCTTAGGTCTGTTTTGAGTGGTTAAGGTCATTTGAGCTTTGCTTAATATGGTTATAGTGTAAAGGGCCTTGACTAGGTTTGAGTTTTAAGGCCTTTAACATGTTATGCATGTGATGTTTGTATGGTATGGCACCATTTAGCATGTAATTTCAGTGCATATAGTATAGTCACACTCTCATATACTTCACTTCTTCATAGCTTTTGAGGGTTGTGTATTATGGCTTGCTTGTTAGCCAATTCGTATGCATGATTTTCTTGCCTTGTAAACTTCAATCTTAGCATGATTTGGCCATTGTTTTGGCATGTTCGAGGTCTGTCCAAAGTTGGTTTGGTTCTTTGAGTCTGATATTACATGCTTCTAGCGTGAAGTTCTTTGCTAGCTTAAGGAGTTAAGCCTTTGAGCATGCATTGCATGAGTTATTTGCATTGGTTTTTTAAGTCACTTAGCATGCTATTTCAATGCTGAAATGTGTGTTATTGCACTCCATTGTTTCAAACTTTCATTCATTTTGAAAGTGGCCTTCAGCCCCTTGTTGGCTTGTGCATGAACTTGAGGCATTCATGCCTATTGGTTTTGATCCTCCCTTGAGGATTTCAACTAACCAATAGCATGATACTTCATTCATGCTCAAGGCACTCGAAGCTTAGGTCATCTTTCAAATTAGAGGACTTTTCACCATTGGATTTAACCAATTAAGGAATGGTTTGGTAATGTAAATGAGTAAACAAGAATTGAGCCACGTAAAACATGTCAAGATAACATATGTGTGTTGCATTGCATGTATTTGGATTGGACGTTAATCCAAACACAAGAAATATGGGATGTTTCATACTTGAAGTGATGAAACGTGTCATGTTTCTTGGTCGCTAACACCCTTGATCAACCATGATAGGGTGGAGGCTCTTTGTGTGTTGTTTGTGTATTCATAAACATGGTATAGGCTTGGTTCTTGGCCACCATGCATTGAAAATGCTTGGTTAGTGGCTTGAGAGCTGAGTGCCACGCTCCTTTGAGCTTGAGACATGATTGAGAGAGTGGCAGTGCCTACATTGTCTTGCAAATACATTGTCGTGCCTCTATTATTCTCTGTTGTAGCAAAACCAGAAGCCTGGAGAAGCAACTAGCCGACCAACTAGTTTTACTGGCCGACCGACCAGTAAAACTCGCCAACCGGCTAGTTTTAGTGGCTGGCAGCCCACCAGTAGATTCCTGTTTTAAAATAAAGGTAGTCTGGAGGTTGGCACAATTTTCAGAGATCAAGGCAAGTGCAAACAGAGGCAATTGACAGCATGGTAATGGATTTCCGAGCGAACGCCAACCGAGCATGCATCTTTAACCTCTTGGAATAGAGCTGAGGCAGTTTGATTTGTAATTAGCTTTACTTGTTAGTTAGCTTAAATTGGTAGTTTAATTAATTAGTTTGTTAATTAATTAAGTGTTGTAATAATTAGTAAGTAGTTTACTAGTTATTCGTTTCGTTGTGTAATAATTAGTCTAATTAGTTTAAATTAGATTACTTAAGTAGCTTAGCTTAGAATAGCTTAGCTTTCATTTGGACCCTCCTTCGAGAGGGCGTATTGTTGTAATAAGCGTGCGTGTGTGTGTGCATGTCTTCCAACCCCACTTCTTTGTCCCTTTTGCTTATCAGCTTTTGATGGTTAGTTTAGGGCGTATTTCGATTAGCATGCCTTATGCTTTGCATGCGTGCATCATTCATTTGTATTGCATGCACCGGGCTCGGCGCATCATTGAAACTGCATTGTATTTCAATACTTACTTGAATACGTGTTTCAAAGCATGTTATTAAGTGTTGCATTCATATGCCATCTTAGGTAGCCGAGCCTATTTAGTTGCATTTTGCATGTGTTGCATTAGGCATTTTCAATATAGTTGGGATCATGCACGATTTCTAACTAGTTTTCTGTTTTGACTCGGAGTACACTGTAAGTGTTTACGCTTTAGCATCCTTGCATGAGTGTGAGTGTTGCCATGATAGCATGCTTGCTATGAAGCTATGTGCTTATGTGATTTACTGCATGAATGCCTGTGGATGAAGGCTTCATTACTTGAATTAGAACAATTCATCAAAATATAAGTTTTAAGCCCACTAGGAGTGGCAAATCATCATGTTTTAAGCCTACATTGTTTGGTGGCAAATCCGCATTTCTAAGCCCACTTGAGGGTGGCAAATTAAAACCATTTTTGAAAACAAACATTGAATTGTTTTGTTCCAATTTAGGCAATCTAATCTATACTTGTATGCTGTGCACATCACGTAGTAAGTTAGCTAAATAACCGGAATAAGAACACATGTGTTTTCAAAACAACATATCATGATTAGTAGAGGCCGATCCTTTGATCGGGCGAGCGGGGGTGCTCATTTCATGACCTTCCCCCCTCGTACCCAAGTTCCCGAGCTGAGGCAACTTTGGTGATGACGGACACGTGGCCTTAAGCACGAGTTAGGGTTTCCTAAATTTCCCAAAAAATAAAACATTTAGGTGGCGACTCTGTAATTTGATAAAGCAGTCCATGTTTGGCACTTCTTGATTAAAATCGATTTTCCAAAACGATTTGCCGGATTTGGACTTTTTGGTGATTTATCAGTCTCACATTGCACTTTGTGAGACTAGATACAGAACCGTGACAGGAGTCCGAACTATGGTAGCTATGAACCCAAATTCGCGCCCTCTCCGAAAGGGGGGCGCGCAGAGGAAGTTCTGGCTGTCTACAATTATTTTGACCTAATGTTTTCCACTACAACCACATGCATTATGGAATTAATTTTCAATGCATATATGTGATGATCTTGCACATAAGATTCGTACATTGTTTGCCATTTCTAACCCATCTGAAGCTCAAATTGAAAATTATGGTTTGTGTATCTTTTGAATCAAATGCTTCAAGAATCAGGAAAGAGTTTAATTGACTTCCCGGCTATGCCACAACCTACAACAAATTGGAGTGCAACAGTTGGTAATCGATTGATATTCAAACTCAACAGCTACAAAATGAGGCGCAACAGACAGATGTACAAATTACTATTGATCACCTCAATAATGGACAACAAACTGCTTATAACGCAATCACTTCTTCAGTCTTTGAAAGTAAAGGGACTATTTTCTTTTTGAGTGAGGGTGTCGGAACGGGAAAAACATTTTTGTACAATACGATTGCATTAAAATGTCGCAGCCTTGTCCATATTGTTGTTACTGTGGCTTCATCTGAAATTTCCTCATTGCTATTAATAGGAGGTTGCACTACACATTCAACATTTTCCATTCCATTGGATGTCTTGTGTAGCTTGACTTTTTTGCGTCCCCTTTTCGGAAGACGAATAAGCCTTACAGTATCGAACCCCGCGGTTCTGAATCTGATCTCACAAGTGTAACGTGAAATAGATAAACACCAAAGAGTCCCAATTCGACAAATCCTTTGGAAAATCAATTTTGAATCAAATTGCCAAAAATGGACTGCTTTGCCAGATACAAAGTCGCCACCTAAATATTTTTTTGGGAAAATTTAGGAAACTCATGACTCGTGCCAAAGGCCATGTGTCCGTCATCACTAAGATTATCTCACCTCCGGAACTTAGGTACGAGAGGGGAAGGTCATGAATTGAGCACCCCTGCTTGCCCGGTCAAAGATCGGCTTCTACTAATCATAATATGAATCTTATGTACATTATATGTTCTTGTTCCAATTATTAGGCTAGCATTACTAAGTCATGTGCACACACACAAGTATAGACTAACTTGCAAGAATTGGAACATTTGATTCATGTTTGTTTTGAAAATTGTTTCGAGTATGCCACTTGAAAAAGTGATCGCATATGAACATTACTCAAATTATTCCAATTCAAGCAACTAGCCTTCATCCACAGGCATTCAAACAGTTATAGCACTTAAGCATTTAGCCTCATAGCAAGTATACTAGACATGGCAACATCGACATGCGATATGCTAAAGCGAGTAAAGGCTCACCTAGTACTCTAAGCCAAAAGAGAAATGAGTTAGAAAAATGCATGATTCCTAACTATGCGACATGACTAATGCAACACATGCGATATGCAATTTACTAGGCTCAGCTACTAATATATCATATGAATAAATTTGATAGCATGTGGTCTAAGCACGTATTCAAAGAATGTTTAACTAACAATGCAAGTTAGAATGATGAACCGAGCCTCGGTGCATGCAAGACAAATCGATGCAAACATGAAGTATGCTAAACAAAACATGATGCCTTAAATTAATCATCATAAGCTAGTAAATAAAAGGGAGAAAGACGTGAGGTTGGAAGACATACACGTTATTACAACATTGCGCTTTCACAAAGGAGAGTTCGAATGAACTAACTAGCTAACTAATTAAAGCTAAACTAATTAATTAACTATTACAAACCAATTAAATTAGCTAAACTACTTAACTAATTATTACAAACCGAATTAATTAACTATTCTAGCTAATTATAATAATTACAACACGAGACAAAGTAGCTATTCTAACTAATTACTTACAAAGCCACTATTTTAATCACAACACTAATATATACAACATAGATCCCGAGGATCGATGGAAGGCTCATGCATGAATGCGGTTTCCTTCTGAAAAAGCCACTGTTTCTGCTGCTGAGTGCCTCTGTTGCACAATAGAATACTTGCATTGATTTCCACCTCTAGACCAACTCTGTTCTGCTTCAGAAGAACACTGCTGGATTTTGCACTGGTGGCCGGCACAGGGCCTACCGTCCACTGATGATGGCCTACCGGCCACTGATGACTGAACTTCTCTGCTACAACGAGAGCAAATAGAGCAGAGATAGTGTATTCTCAAGGGTTTGTTTACACAATTTACCCCTCCTTATCATTTGAACAACTCAAAGGAGTAGTAAGTTTAATTCACAAACCCCTAATGGGTGAAATTTCATTGCATGATGGCTATGGCTTATGAATTAAGTGTGCAAATTCAATAAATGCAACAAAACAAGACTCTCAAAACCACCTCCCTATCATGAAAGATCAAGGGAAGTAGTTGACAATGAATCTTGAACCATTTTCATCACTAATGAGTATGAAACGACTCAAGACTCAAGGGTTTAATTAACGTCTGATTGAACCCAAAACCAAATTATTATCTTGCACCATTTTTTAGCCTCAATTTCATTACTTTATTTTAGATTACCATCCATTTTTTAATCAATTAAGCCCAAAGGTGAATTTAAATCCTCTAATGGAAAGAGGGCTCAAACCAAGTGTTGCTTTGGACATGAAAGAGACATCATATCATTGGTAATGAACCCCCAAAGGGAATTAAACCATTAAGCATGACATCTCAATCTCATGCTCAAACAAACAAGTAGTTTGAAACCACTTTCAAAGCAAAACGAAAGCCAAGAAAGGAGGGAGGTTGTAGAGGTGATTAAGAGTGATTACAAGTTTGGAAAGCCATAAATAAACACTATCAACTCAAATAAGGTGGTGTCTAAGGCCTAAAATACTAAACTCATGGGGACAATTACACTATAAGCATGCAAAACAAAACTCAAATGCAATAAACACTTAAAAATAGTCCTAAAACAGTCTTAAATAAGTCCTAAAACATGTTGGGATTAAGACAAAAATAGCTAGATTACTAAGCTAAAACATGGATCATGCTAGGCTAGTAAGCAAAACACAAGGAGGAGAGGCTAACCCCTCTAATTTTGGACTTCAAAACATGATTTTAGCCACTGAAATAACTCTAAAAATCAGTGTTTAAAAGCTCAAAAAAAATAAAAAATAAAATAGTGCAAAGGTGGAAACACAAGGGCCTTGAAAGCAAGGTGTATAGAAGGGTGAGCCACCTATTAACCTTTATTGGCCTTAAAACCCAAGTTTTAGCCCAAAAATACAAAGTTTGTACAGCCCAAAAATAGTTGGAAAGTAGTAAAAAAAAGAGTGATTAAAGCAAGTAAAGAGGCAAAGCTTTATACCTCTTAAAGAGGAGATCACTTTCAAGCTATAAAACAAGGCAAACACACTCTCAAGAGCTCAAACAAGGCTCAAAGGCACATCAGCTCAAAGATGGACAGGTTTGGTTAAGAGTATATAGGCAAAGGTGAAGAGTATATAGGCAAAAGTTAAGAAATTTACGAGAGAGAGAGAGAGAGAGAGAGAGAGAGAGAGAGAGAGAGAGAGAGAGAAAGAGGAAAAATTTGGCTGATTTCCCTAACTATACCATTTTCAAAATTTTAGTCCCACTTTAGGGTGTGTTTTTATCTTTATTCCCGTAATAGGGTAAAGCGGTTTTAGAAACGCCGTTTTTTAGAAAACGACTTTTGAAAAGCCGTGTTTTGTGATTAAAATAATAATAAAATTTTAACATAAAAAATGGCTTTAGAAAAGCCGATTTTAATTAAGTTTTAATTAATTCTAAATTAATTAAAAACGGTTTTGGTAAAACCGGTTTTACATTAATTTTTAATTTTTTTTTTAATTTATATTTTCAATTTAAATATTTTTTGATCAAAAATATTTTTAATAAAAAACGGTGTTAGAAAAGTCGTTTTAGAAAACGGTTTTGGTAAAACCGGTTTTACATTAATTTTTAATTTTTTTAATTTATATTTTCAACTTAAATATTTTTTGACCAAAAATATTTTAAATAAAAAACGGTGTTAGAAAAGTCGTTTTAGAAAACGGTTTTTGTAAAACCGGTTTTACATTAATTTTTAATTTTTTTTAATTTATATTTTCAACTTAAATATTTTTTACAAAAAATATTTTTAATAAAAAGCGGTTTTAGAAAAGTCATTTTTACATTAATTTTTTTTAATTTATATTTTCAACATAAATATTTTTTGACCACAAATATTTTTAATAAAAAATGGTTTTAGAAATTTTTTTTTTTAATTATTTTTTCTCATGTGGGAAGGTTGGACTTGGGAATCAAAGGATGAGTAAGAGAGCAGCAATTTCAATGCATTCAAAGATGGGTTTCTTTAGAAAATTACAGCACAAATTAAAATAAAAATTAAAACATAATGCTTGCTTTGAGTTTTCTAAAACATTTTTTAGAAAATTCTATTTTCTTATTTTTCGTATTTTTTTTGTTTTTGTTAAATTTTTTAATATTTTAAGTTTTTAAACATACCTAGCATAAATACACTAAATACCAAAAATACAAACAAAACAAAAAAAAATGAAAATTCATTACATTTTTCATATTTTTGTGTATTTATTAATTTTTGAAAATATTTTTTTACAAATATTTTACTTTTTAAACACATCTAAGTAAAATGCATCTAAAAAAGTAAAAAAAAAAATGCTTAAAATTTTAAAAATATTCACTAAAAACAAAAAACTAAGTTTTCAAAAAACTTAATTCAGAAAACTGAAACGTAGGGCTTGTTTGGTTTGTATCTCAAGATATAATTTTTGAGAAATTTTTAAAAATTTTTTTGTTAAAATTTTTTTTTAAAACTTTTGTAAAATTTTTTGTATTCAAGATAAATTTTTTGAAAAAAAAATATTCCAAAATCACTTTTCAAAAATTTCCAAAATTTCAAAGTGTTTACAAAACCCACCATAGAGTGGGAATAAATATTTTATGTTTTAAATATTTATTTATTTTTTTAATGTGCACTATATGTCGGAGCTTTTCCCATATTAAGCTAATTTATCATCTTAATTCCCAAACTAGGCCTAGTTTGGACGGAATTCCCAAACTAGGCTAAAGCGCTATTACAAAACACGCTTTCACTGTTTGGGGCCGAAAATTTGATGAACATTGAAAGCGCTATTAGAAATCGCGCTTTTAATTAAGAAAGTGTGGCTGTAAACCACGCTTTTAACATAATTTTTTTAAAAAAAAATTAAGAAAGCGCTATTGGTAGTGTAGTTTTTTGTAAGAATGAGAACGTTATTTGTTATATTCAATGAATAATGGTTACATTATTGGGTTCTCACGATTGAAAAGATGAACAAGTTAAGAGAATGTGTATTTCTCTTAAAATAAATTTTGTCAACATTTTTGTAATAAAACTTAATACATAATATAAGAAGTCACTAATTTACTAAATACTCATACAGGCATGAAAACAACATAACTGAAGTTGCAAATGTAACAGTTTTCAGTTACATAGGTAGTACAGACATAAGTCTCTCACAAAAATATATTCTGGACACCATGAACTGAACACACAATACATACATCCTAGACACCCTGAACTGAACACACAATACATAAACATAACAGTTAGACAGACAAATATTAGGCAGACAATCTGACAAACTCATTACGGAAACACATAGTCTAACACAAACATTACATATTAATGCAAGTTGTTATATTGCCGAAGTGTAGACATTAACACCTAATTCGCGCTTAAATTGGCAGGTGGCTCAGAGTCTGAATAATTCGAAAGCTCAGCGTTAGAGACAAGTTCAGGATCCTCCATGATACCCTTAATAGCCGCAACATTTGGTTCTGTTCTGTTCTTCTGGGTATCCTTCTTAACTATGTGTAGCTGCATATCGCGGGCTAACCTACGGCACATTTGAGAAATCTCACGTTGTAGTCTTTCACATAGTCGATCAACATTATCAGGATCTTCCTTTTGGATCTCAACAGAACGTGCTTTTGGCACCTTTAGTCGATTTTCCCGACATAATCTTTCCATTTGCATTCGCTCTATAAATAGTACGGGCCACTTCAGAAGTCTAGCGTTTGCTAAACAATATCCTGTTTGATTATCTGATGGATCCTCCACCAAACCACATGGATCTCGATAGTACGTGGGCATGACAAAATGTCGCTTCCCAAACCTATCATGATAAGCACAAGAGGCATCTAACAAAGTAAATGGTGTTTCATCTTCACCATCGCCACTTCCCCTTCCCCTTCCTCTTCCTCGTCGTGAACTGTCACCCCTTTACAAGTTCCTACCACCTCTGCGATTCCCACTCCCTCCCATGAACTATGTAGCCATGCTAATTTTTTAAAACAAATGAATGATAATTTTGTAGGGCGAAATGAGTTGTAAGGTTGTGTTTTCACCTTTAGTTATTTATATAGTTGGTTATGAACGACTTTAGAAAGATGCCTCTGCATGACAATCCCACATATACGAACAAGGTATGAGTTGTTACTAGAATGAAAAAAAAGAGTAAAGCAAATACTGTGTACCAAGTCACGTGACTTGACAATCCATCTGTATATACCGACAAAGTGAGGGCATTCTCACCGTAAGGTAAATCAGTGAGTTCACTGTTGCCGTGTGACTTTCTGAATTGAGAATCCCACATATATCAATAAGAGATGAGTTGTCACTGTAATTAAAAAATCGAACAAAAAATTGAGAAAACCAAAACTTGTGCACCAAGTTACATGACTTGACAATCCATCTGCATATACGGACAAAATAAGGGCATGCTCACTGTTAGGTAAATCAGTGAATTCAGTGTTGCCATGTGACTTTCTGAATTAAGAATCCCACATTTATCAATAAGAGATGAGTTGTCACTGCAATAAAAAAATCGAGCAAAAAATTGAGAAAACCAAAGCCTGTGCACCAAGTCACATGACTTGACAATCCATCTGCATATACGGACAAAATAAGGGCATGCTCACTGTAAGGTAAATCAGTGAATTCATTGTTGCCATATGAGTTTCTGAATTGAGAAGCCGACATATATCAATAAGATATGAGTTTTCACTGTAATAAAAAAATCGAGCAAAAAATTGAGAAAACCAAAGCCTGTGCACCAAGTCACAAGACTTGACAATCCATCTGCATATACCGACAAAATAAGGGCATGCTCACTGTAAGGTAATTCAGTGAATTCAGTGTTGCCATGTGACTTTCTGAATTGAGAATCCCACATATATCAATACGAGATGAGTTGTCACTGTAATTAAAAAATCGAGCAAAAAATTGAGAAAACCAAAGCCTGTGCACCAAGTCACATGACTTGACAATACATCTGCATATATGGACAAAATAAGGGCATGCTCACTGTAAGGTAAATCAGTGAATTCACTGTTGCCATGTGACTTTCTGAAATGAGAATCCCACATATATCAATAAGAGATGAGTTGTCACTGTAATAAAAAAATCGAGCAAAAAATTGAGAAAACCAAAGCCTGTGCACCAAGTCACATGACTTGACAATCCATCTGCAGATACGGACAAAATAAGGGCATGCTCACTGTAAGGTAAATCAGTGAATTCAGTATTGCCATGTGACTTTCTGAATTGAGAATCCCGCATATATCAATAAGAGATGAGTTGTCACTGTAATAAAAAAATCGAGCAAAAAATTGAGAAAACCAAAGCCTGTGCACCAAGTCACATGACTTGACAATCCATCTGCATATACGGACAAAATAAGGGCATGCTCACTGTAAGGTTAATCAGTGAATTCACTATTGCCATGTGACTTTTTGAAATGAGAATCCCACATATATTAATAAGAGATGAGTTGTCACTGTAATAAAAAAATCGAGCAAAAAATCGAAAAAACCAAAGCCTGTCCACCAAGTCACACGACTTGACAATCCATCTGCATATACGGACAAAATAAGGGCATGCTTACTGTAAGGTAAATTAGTGAATTCACTGTTGCCATGTGACTTTCTGAAATGAGAATCCCACATATATCAATAAGAGATGAGTTGTCACTGTAACGCCCTCAAAATAATACATAAAATCCATCACTTTAAACATGCATTGGTATAAAAGAAACTAACCATTTCTATTC
Source organism: Camellia sinensis (assembly GCF_004153795.1). Lineage (NCBI taxonomy): Eukaryota > Viridiplantae > Streptophyta > Magnoliopsida > Ericales > Theaceae > Camellia > Camellia sinensis. The sequence continues at coordinate 454,354 of NW_021026455.1, forward strand.
ATCAGAGTAATTCTTACAACTGTATTACATGTTAACAACAAAAGCAAATGCCCTATGGGCTTACAGCTTTCCAAGTTAACACTTGGTTACACAAAAGTAGAGTACTAACTCTATACAAAACAAGCCCTTGGCTTGATGTACATGTGATACAAACAAATAAAAAAAAGAGTCTTCAACCCTCATCATCATCCAAGCTATGTCCTTGGAGGTGGCATGATACCTGTACTTGAAAATAATGTCCCATATAGGGTGAGTCAACGTCCAGTAGAGATATGCTAAACACAATATGAGCAATAACTAAGACATTAGCAGTTTGATAAATGTTCAATTCCATACATCAATTCATAACCCCAATTGATAAATGTTCAATTTCCATAAACCAATTCATAACCCATTTCCATTTTCATGAGCACCATGTTCATGTTTCATTTCAATTTCCATTTCTTATCAATTTCACAATTAACATCAATGGCTCAAAACCTGACCAATCACTTCTATGAGACTGTAACTCATATTAAACATTTCCCATTTTACAATCGATAAACATATTAGTTGTAACATCTCAATAGATAAGCATACAAGCTGTATCCACATTTCAACAGATATGCATATTTGCTATATCAACACTTCCAAAGATAAGCGTATGAGCTATATCAACACTTCCAAAGATAAGCATATGAGCTATATCAACACATTATCTGACAAGCATATGAGCTGTATCAGCGGAGTCCATCCCCTATCTCCTCCCAAACAACATCCGATTTAGAGGTCCATCCCCTATCTTCCCCTAAACCGTGGAGTACATCCCCTAGCTCCTCCTATACACACAATGTATATACACAAAGGTCATATACACAATCAATCAATACATACCGTTAATGTATTCTATCAACCATCATACTCTATGACATGTCCATTTGATTAGTTTTAGTTTGCCTAATCATCATGCGTTGTCTACAACAATCAAAACTACCTTCCACCGGTAGCCCAAGCAATTATTTCTAAACAGATAATAAAAGCTCCAACAGATAAAATATCAATGTTTTCAAAAGTGAGCAATTTATAAATCCAACTCCATCATTTCACAACATAATGAGCCAATTTCATTATTTCCAACTCAATTCCATAAGTTCACAATTTTCCCAAATTAATTATACCAATTAATTTTAAACAACAAATTAGGGCTTTTACCCCCAACTCTCGATATTAACCCAAAGGTTCCAATATCACCAACCAACAACTATATCATCATTTTGAAACCTAAAATACATATTATGAGCCCAAAATCACAAAACCCTCTTTAACAAATTTTGAAACCCTAAGTCCCAAAATCAACCATTTAATCAATAGGTTCAAAATCTAGGTTAAAACCCATAAGAGTGAGTAGGAATCCCTACCTCAAATGATGACACCCAATGAAGAAGATGGTGGAAACGAAGTTGCTCTAAACCACGAATTTCTCGGATCAAAAGATAGCCCTCGACGATCAACCCAACTTTTGTGAAGACCAAAGGTGAGGAAAACGCCCTAGCTAGATCAATACTTAGAGAGAAGGTAAGGTTTTAGAGAGAGAAGCTCTCAAATGGCTTTTTAGAAAGTAAGAGAGAGAGAGAGAGGATGTAAAAAAGTGAATTTAAAACGCCCATCTGCCAACTGATATACGACATTCCCGCTCGAGCGGAAAACACAACACTCGAGCGTCAAGAACAAAAACTAGGTCCGCTCGAGCGCAATAAGGCCCGCTCGAGCGCCAAGACACAAGAATAAAGTAAATCTGCTCAAGCGCGAAAACCAGTCCGCTCGAGTGTAAATTTCCCCCTCCCAGAACTTACACCCAAAGGTACTACCCACTCGAGCGCCACAGCACCCGCTCGAGCGCCTCCGTTCGAGCGCAAAGAAACCCGCTCGAGCATAAAAATCACACCTGCCGAAGTTTTGCAAGGACACGAAAAAATGGGAGTGTGCAATATCCGCTCGAGCGCAACAAGACCTGCTCGAGCAGGACGACCAAAAACCTGGCAACAAGACTTCAGACCAAGGTTCAATCCACCTGTTCGAAACAAGCCCAACACATCCTATAACTCAAACAAACGGAATTAAAGGATGACAACAAGATAGATACAACTACCAACTTCACGGAACCGAGTCCGGAATACAACAGAACAGTAAAGGGACAATCGGGATCGCTATAGTCACTATAATAAAAAAATCGAGCAAAAAAACGAGAAAACCAAAGCCTGTCCACCAAGTCACATGACTTGACAATCCATCTGCATATACGGACAAAATAAGGGCATGCTCACTGTAAGGTAAATTAGTGAATTCACTGATGCCATGTGACTTTCTGAATTGAGAATCCCATATATATCAATAAGAGATGAGTTGTCACTGTAATTAAAAAATCAAGCAAAAAAAAGAGAAAACCAAAGCCCGTGCCCCAAGTCACATGACTTGACAATCCATCTACATATACCAACAAAATAAGGGCATGCTCACTGTAAGGTAAATTAGTGAATTCACTGTTGCCATGTGACTTTCTGAAATGAGAATCTCACATATATCAATAAGAGATGAGTTGTCACTGTAATAAAAAATCGAGCAAAAAATCGAGAAAACCAAAGCTTGTCCACCAAGTCACATGACTTGACAATCCATCTACATATACGGACAAAATAAGGACATGCTTACTGTAAGGTAAATCAGTGAATTCACTGTTGCCATGTGAGTTTCTGAATTGAGAATCCCACATATATCAATAAGAGATGAGTTATCACTGTAATAAAAAAGGAAGCTTATGTAGGCAATGTTGTGTTTCACTTAGCTATGCATCATTCGTTGTTACGACCAACTATTTGTATTTCATTGAAAAGTATGATTATTTGAATTTTTGTTGTCATTTGGAATTATTTTAAAATCAACTTTTGAATATTCAATTTGTAATATTTTGGGAAACAGTTACAATCTCAACTTTTGAAATGAACTTTAAAATAATGGTGGATCTTGTGAGTGAAACGTGGGTTAGGTAGGAGTACTTGGCCACCAATGTTTGTGAATATCATGGTGCATTCAAATCTGTCCAGGAAACTAGTGTTACACAGTAATTTCGGAAGTGTTGTTCTCTTTCGGTATAAATCCGAAAAATATAAAATCAGTGTCATTAGAACTGGTTACAAGTCTAGTTTTTTACATTTTTGAGAAAAAGACAGGTACTAGAAATGTAAGAAACTAGACTTGTAAAAAATGTAAGAAACGTAAGAAAAATATAAAATCAGCGTCATTAAAACTGGTATAAATCTGAAATACATTCGTACGTTAGATGAACAACAACATTGTCTTATACTCCAGTAACGAAGATACGACACAACATACAAACATATATGAAAGATAAAGGTGTTTGATTTCTCATTCCTCATCTGACAGGTAGTAGTCAGAGAGATATTTTTCATTGTTTAAGACATTATTTCGCTCAATCACTGTCAAATCTCTGTTGCTTGCTTCTGCCATTTCGGTGGCTAGCTGAAGCATGAAATGTTGACATCTCCACATCAACATTCTGTTGTTCTCCTTCTTAATTCTGCTAACTGCTTTTTCATAGTCACTCACATTTCGTCTAGCCATAGTCAATGAACGACGATGAGGTACCAATGCCCCAAAGTTACGTAGATCATTAAACAATCCTTCTTGCTCCGTTACCCTGAACGCTCATTCTGCTCGGATACCAGCATACCAATCCTTCGGACTCGAGTACTTTTTGCTCTTGTAGTCATAAGTAAATGGAGGTAGCAGCCACACTTTCAGATTGCTTTGCCGGCGTGAACTTCCTGCACCTCTTGAAGACATTGTTCATAAAATAAACCAACAAATAATAATAGTAATTGTAGATATATTACTATTGTTATGACTTGAACCAACATCATACTGGGGGTATCGCTATTTATAGACATCATAGTGGGGGTTAACTAGAGATGATCTAGTGATGATAATGCATGATGGGGCACTATGGAAGAAGTGATACCCGTGATATTATTTTGTGTTATTCATTTCATGCACTCCTAAGTACCCGTGACTTTGTGTACTGAGTAGTATTTTCTGTTTCTTTTTATATTCGGTAAATTACACTTTACTGCCTTCAGTCCATCACATAATTGTTTATCAATACTATTGCCATGTGGTCGTATTAATGTGACTTACATGAATTCTGAAATGTGAGGAAAAAAACAAAGCATGTACGTTGCGCTGCACAAAGTCACATGCATCACGTAATGTGAGGAAAAAAGTCACATGCATGGCAAAGTCAGAAAGTCACATGCATTACTGCATCACTACATAAAGTGACATGCATCATTGCATCACTGAACAAAGTCATATGCATCACTGCATCGCTGCACAAACTCACATAGCAGCTGAGGAAAAAACAAAGCATCCAAATTATTACATCTATTCAAGTCACTGGCGAGTATCACTGAGAAATGTTGGACGTATCACTGTGCCGAGCTACAATTTATTATCTTATCACACCTACTGTGCCCATGTGAGTTATGCAATTCATAAAAATTTTGAGGGGGTGTCAGAACAAAATAACAAAACAATTAGACCCTTTGTGTTTAAAAAGCCACCCTATGCACCCCCAAATAGATTCATAAACGTTGAAGATGAAATATTATACAGTTAGAATCTATTGAAGATTAATTTGTAGTAGAGTTAGAATGAATGGTTTTTTGATGAACAGAACTTGAAGTGTTACAAACAAGAACAACACCGACTTAAATCAACACATAATTAACTTCAAATTAAATTGGTCAAATTTCTCCAATTAAATTAAATGAAATATGTAAGGTAAAAAATGAAATTAAATATGTTGTCAAGGCAAAATAAATTGAATTATATTTGTAAGCGGAAAAATTAAATTAAATTTCCAAGCGGATTTAAACTTTGCTTAAAACCTTCAGATATGTACTAAGTAGTAAATAAAAGTCGAAGTGACAACTCCTATCAAGTTGATGCATAATTGTTCAGGTCATAAATGTTGACGTGACAACTCTGATGCATAGTTGTTTACAATAATTTCATACATACAGCTACCATGTGTATATATGGTATAAATATTGCATCATACCACAACAAAAGTTTTACAGCTATTTCGAGCGATATCATCATGACATATACGGTGGTTGATCTGTATTCAGCAATGGGTCGCTATTGGGTTGCAGATGGAGATGAATTTCAATACCCACTTAATCCAAATTTGCATTACTCACGTGCCACCGTCAATACCATGAGAGCTGAGTGGGAATTTCGCATAACTCGAGCAAACGTTCTCGTTGAGTTACGTCGTGAAGTTAATATTAAATTTCCTCACCAGTTAGCCATGCGTATGCCAACTGACACTCCACAATTGCTGCAAAGGGCATTGCATCATATCCGCGACGAAGTTAATCGCATGACCCAACGTTTGCAAAGGTCCTCACTAATGAACACCGCAAATGAGCGTGTCGAAGATGGGTTAATGGGTGATGCACACCAGTACTTCGCCTGGAGCACGGATGTTATGTATGAATCTGATATTGAGATGTCAGATGATGATGATAATGAATGAAATTGTTTGGATGAATGACCAAACCATTTATGTTGTAATGGATTTGTAATGCTTATCCATGACTTATCAATGAAGGGAGATATTTCAATTGTTTTTGAATAGTTCAAGTAATTCTACAAATACTTCAACGAATGGATTTGTGTACTTATAAATGTAGTGATTTCATAAACTTTAGGTAAACCCTAAGTTTAGTTTTTTGTTAACCCCCCCATTCCTTACTAGAGTCATCATTTTGACTGGACTTCCAGGAATTGGAAGGTGACACTTTCTTCTTTCCTGATGGAGATTGAAATTCTTTACGTAGAGGTCACTATTTGAGGAGCCCCAGTTAAGGGAAGCTTTTGACTGAGCTACCTGTTCTGTTTTCTGTGTTGTTGAAGGCGGTAGTTCGTCTGTATGAACTTTAGTAGTCCCCCAACTGGACCAACTACTTGGCTTTGAGCTTGTTTGTCCAGCCCCCAAGTTTAGTTTTCTGTCAACCCTCCCATTCCTTACTAGAGTCATCATTTTCACTGGACTTCCAGGAATTGGAAGGTGACTCTTTCTTCTTTCCTGATGGAGATTGAAATTCTTTACGTAGAGGTCACTATTTGAGGAGCCCCAGTTAAGGGAATCTTTTGACTAAGCTACCTGTTCTGTTTTCTGTGTTGTTGAAGGCGGTAGTTCGTCTGTATGAACTTTAGTAGTCCCCCAACTGGACCAACCACTTGGCTTTGAGCTTGTTTGTCCAGCCCCCAAGTTTAGTTTTCTATCAACCCCCCCATTCCTTACTAGAGTCATCATTTTGACTGGACTTCCAGGAATTGGAAGGTGACACTTTCTTCTTTCCTGATGGAGATTGAAATTCTTGACGTAGAGGTCACTATTTGAGGAGCCCCAGTTAAGGGAAGCTTTTGACTGAGCTACCTGTTCTGTTTTCTGTGTTGTTAAAGGCAGTAGTTCGTCTGTCTGAACTTTATTACTCCCCCAACTGGACGAACCACTTGGCTTTGAGCTTGTTTGTCTAGCCCCCAAGTTTAGTTTTCTGTCAACCCCCCCATTCCTTACTAGAGTCATCATTTTGGCTGGACTTCCAGGAATTGGAAGGTGACTCTTTCTTCTTTCCTGATAGAGATTGAAATTCTTGACGTAGAGGTCACTATTTGAGGAGCCCCAGTTAAGGGAAGCTTTTGACTGAGCTACCTGTTCTGTTTTCTGTGTTGTTGAAGGCGGTAGTTCGTCTGTCTAAACTTTATTACTCCTCCAACTGGACGAACCACTTGGCTTTGAGCTTGTTTGTCCTGCCCCCAAGTTTAGTTTTCTGTCAACCCCCCCATTCCTTACTAGAGTCATCATTTTGGCTGGACTTCCAGGAATTGGAAGGTGACTCTTTCTTCTTTCCTGATGGAGATTGAAATTCTTTACGTAGAGGTCACTATTTGAGGAGCCCCAGTTAAGGGAAGCTTTTAACTGAGCTACCTGTTCTGTTTTCTGTGTTGTTGAAGGCGGTAGTTCGTCTGTCTGAACTTTATTACTCCCCCAATTGGACGAGCCACTTGTCTTTCGGTAATGTTTGTTCAGTCCCCAAGTTTAGTTTTTTGTCAACCCCCCATTCCTTACCACAGTCATCATTTTGACTGGACTTCCATAAATTACAAGGCGACTCTTTCGTCTTTCCTGATGGAGATTAAAATTCTTTAAGAAGAGGATCACTATTTGAGGAGCCGTAGTTAAGGAAAGTTTTTGACTGAGCTACCTGTTCTGTTTTCTGTGCTGTTGAAGGCAGCAGTTCGTCTGTCTTAACTTTATTAGTCCCCCAACTAGACCAACCACTTGGCTTTGAGATTGTTTCTCCAACTAACAAATTTTGTTTTATCTGTCGAAATGCATTTGTTTTCCTCACCCTAACATTTTCCATGTTCTATTCGAATAGATAGTGCATTAAGTTTTGTATCTTTCTAATGTGAACTTGTACAATATACTGTTGTTATGCAATGCAACATTGTTGTGATTTTGTGTTTACTTGGATTCATAATGTTATATTTCTATTGTAATTTCATTTTCTGGGAAAATTGGTGGGGGTAAATTTTCATGACACTCCTATTGTAAATTTACAACATTAACGTGGAGTTTATTTTCAAAGCTCAACCCATTAAGAAAAAACAACACCTGTTCTAACACCAAATAACAGTACAAGAAATAATACTTTTTGTGTCACCTGTAACCTGTGCATATACAAAATTATTCATCCATCCATTCATTCATTCAGTTCTTAACCATTCAATAAAAATATTTCTCCACAACCTGTAGCATTCAATTTTCAACCATATACACAACTTAACTATTAACCGTACATATCAAAGAAAATAAGAATCCATAAACATAGTATAATCTAACAAATACATATACTATCCGAACCAACAATTACAATTCAAACTACAAAAAAAGAAAAGAAACGTAATAACAAAACATATCAGCTGTACATGTTTTCCATAAAAAAAAAATATAATGTAAATTGCGCCAATGCAAACATCATCAATCTGGCCCAAAAGCATCACTGTATCCATGACAACATAATTAATCTGCAACAAAAACAAGTGAGGTAAGTAATAAAAAATGCAGAGCTTGATTTTTGTTTAAACAGAATGTGGTTCAATTTATTTAACAAGTAATTTAGCTTATGGAGAAGGAAAAAATTAGATAACTAACTCAGTTGAATTTAGATGAATAACACAACGAATATACCAAGTGATATAGCAAGACTATTGTGGGGGCCAAATAATGGAAAGATCAGATGGTATGTATCTTTGGAAGACTGATATTAATCGGCTATATCCTACGAGAGTGGGGAGCCGAATAGAATATATGAGCCGAATAAAGTATAAGTATTTAAGGCTGAATAAAGGAAAGGACAATGATTAAAAAGTAGGCCCTGGCCCCGAGGATCAAGAAGAACAGGTATAAATACAGGAACAACGGTTATAGAAAGGTATGTAAGAATCATTTCACAAGACTTAGAAAGTAAGCTATCTTGAGTGTCTGAACTAACTTATCCGTCGGAGTGCTAATTCTAGCACCCCCGACCGGAGTGCTTGTATCTTTTCAGGTGACTAGCTGAGGATCACTAGCTTCTCCTAGGATCCGAAGAGTATTTCCAAACCACTATCCCCACAATTGGCGCCGTCTGTGGGAATACTCAAATACATCCATGACAGGTGTGATTGAAGATCCTCCGGTAGCCATTGACGAGACCGCACAGGGAGATAACCTCACTCCAGCAAATATGCTCGGAAAAGAAACCATCGCTGCAAGACGCGCCTTGAACTTCGACTCACCAACGACCTCAACGCAAGAGACAATGCAAGCGATCATTGCACAAGCAAAGCAGAATGAACAAAGGCTAGAGAACATGATCGCTGAAAACGAACGTCTCCGTCAAGATTTGGCCCTCGAAGTCGCAAAATCGAGAGAAGCCATGCGCCAAGATCCCGAACGACCTCCGAGGGCCGGTGGACAACGACCTCGAGCCCGACCAAAGGATACCGATAGCGACTCCAACTCATTAACCACGGAGCTCAACAAGAAGGGACGATCTGAAACTTCCAGCTCCTCCGAAAAGAGTCTGCATACAAGGAACAAGCGTAGGAGGAGCAGTTCAGACGAAGAGGACCAGCACGATCCTTTTGTCCGACGGATTGCAAGGGCGACTCTGCCTAAGAAGTTCAAAGCTCCGTCATTCACTCTTTACGACGAAAAATCAGACCCCACTGATCATATCCGTTACTACAAGCAGGCCATGACATTGCATGCAGACAACGAAGCCCTCATGTACCGAATATTCCCTAGCAGCCTGGGGCTGTTAGCTGTCAGGTGGTATTACAAGTTGAAGCCGGCCTCGATCAAAAGCTTCCATCAATTACAGAAATCCTTCAGGGCCAGGTTCATCACCAATGAGGTGCAGCCGAAACAGGCCGACTCTCTCTGGGCTATGCAGATTCAGTCAGGAGAAACGCTCAGAGCGTATTTAGCGCGCTATTGGGAGTGCTTCAACCTCGTCGACGACGCTTGCAATGACTCCATGGCCATCACCGCCTTCAAAATGGGACTACATCCTGACAGTCCCCTTCACAGTTCCTTGACCAGAAGACCCCCCAAAACAGTCTGGGCATTGATGAAGAAAGTTGAAGAGTATTGCAAGGTGGAAGACGATGCCTTGAGAATAAAAGCCGGCCAAGTGTCCAACAAAACGGCCCCCCTTGAAATTGCTCAACCAATAAGTTCCGCGCCACCTCCTAGCCCAGAGCCTCGGCAACGCGCTAAACGAGACAAAAGGCGGGATACTTGTAGATCAAGCGATCAATGCTCCCACTGGACGAATGAACAACTGCAAGTCGACAGCAGGCATTCGAGACGTGCCGACAAGAAGTACACAGAGTTGTTAGAACCAATCGCTGCAATAATGACCAAAGTCCAACACCTTCCATTCTTCAAATGGCTGTAAAAGATGGTGGGACCGCCCAACATGTGAAAAAGGGATAGGCGGTGCGAATATCACAAAGATCACAGCCACGAAACGGAGAGTTACGCATTAAAAGATCACCTGGAAGAATTGGTGCAAGACGGCCGACTGCAACAGTACGTGAGAAAGGGAAAGCCAACCACGGCACTGGCCTTGAGGTAGGACTCACCTCCACTTGGTGTGATCCATATGATCTACAGCCTGCCTGAACCCCTAGCCGTGAACACAATTAAATCGCATCTAATCCCCTAAAAGCAACGTATTCCGACTGAATGGCCCAAAGAAGCTCCGACAATTACTTACAATGACTCCGATCTTAGCGGCACAACAGCTTCCCACATCGATCCGTTGGTCATTAAATTACGCATAAATCGGTTCACCATCGAATGCATTCTCATAGACCTGGGGAGTACTTCAGAGGTTATGTACTACCAAACTTTCACCAAACTCGGCCTCAACAAGTCTGTCTCCGTCGCCTTACCCATTGTTCGGCTTTAATATGAATCCCGAATATCTGTTAGGGAAGATCATACTACCTGTTCGAGCGGGTTCCAGAATGGTCAAAGTAGAATTCCTGGTCGTAAAGCTCCCTTCGCCGTATAATGTCATCATGGGGCGAACCTGGATACATATGATGAAGGCTGTTCCAAGCACTTATCATCAGCTTGTGCGCTTCCCGACAACCCATGGCATTGAAGAAATTCGTGGCTCCCCGCAATCGACACAAGCAGAGACTTAATGAAAACCCTATCACTGACTCGATCTGTGGGCTTTGATACTTGTATATGTATCACTTCTGCAATGTAAACCATTTTTCTTCGTGGCTCCATTCATCTCTCAAAGTCTCCGGATTCGGAGGCCCCTTTGGTGCATGACACCTTAGGGCCAACTAAGTCTCCGGATTCGGAGCGCCCTTCATGGATATCACGATTGGCCAAACAAAGTCTCCAGATTTGGAGCCCCCCTTTGGGGCATGACACCTTAGGGCCGATTAAAGTCTCCAGATTCGGAGCGCCCTTCGTGGATATCACGATTGGCCAAACAAAGTCTCCGGATTCGGAGCCCCCTTTGGTGCATGACACCTTAGGGCCGACTAAGTCTCCGGATTCGGAGCGCCCTTCTTGGATATCACGATTGGCCAAACCAAAGTCTCCGGATTTGGAGCCCCTTTGGTGCATGACACCTTAGGGCCCGATCAAAGTCTCCGATCGGAGCACCCTTTGGTGCATTGATCACCTTAGGGCCGACTAAGGTCTCCGGATTCGGAGTGCCCTTCGTGGATATCACGATTGGCCAAAGAGTCTCCGGATTCGGAGCCCCCTTTGGTGCATCACACCTTAGGGCTGATTAAAGTCTCCAGATTCCCCTTTGGTGCATAACACCTTAGGGCCGATTAAAGTCTCCGGATTCGGAGCCCCCTTTGGTGCATGACACCTTAGGGCCGACTAAGTCCCCGGATTCGGAGCAGCCTTTGGTACGAACAAAACAAAACTCGCCAACATCGCAAATAAGGTGCTTAACTAAGCATATAAAAAAAATTCAGAATAAGACGCAAATGTTCAAAATAAAGCTTTTTGTTCAATCAAGCAGTTGTTACATAAACGCAACCCGCATTTGAGCGTTACAATTTTTATTTAATCACACAGTTGTTACATAAACGCAACTTGCATTTGAGCATTACAATACCCATCTCCAAACTTAAAAGCTAAAAAAGGGAGAAGACGCATTAGTAAAGCGGCAGCGCCGAATCACCTCCCGTCACCCGGAAGTCCTCCGCGGTTTGCAATGCCTTGAGCCAACTGTGCCCAAGTCCTAGTTTCCCACATCGATCCGTTGGTAATTAAATTACGCATAAATCAGTTCACCATCGAACGCATTCTCATGGACCTGGGGAGTACTTCAGAGGTTATGTACTACCAAACTTTCATCAAACTCGGCCTCAACAAGTCAGATCTGTCTCCGTCGCCTTACCTATTGTTCGGCTTTAATATGAATCC
>NW_021026455.1:471241-490834 GCF_004153795.1 Camellia sinensis
AATTAGGGTCCCAAGCTGATTAGTTCCTTGAACGAAAGAGAGAAGGATGGAGAAGCACAGAGAAAGTTAGAGGGAGACTTTTATCTTGAGAGCTAGAAGAAGAGAAAGTTAGAGAAAACAAAGAGAAGTAGGAAGAAAATCAAAGGGAATTTACATTCATCCTTTTGGAGTTGAGAATTTAACACATAGGTGATTTCGAAAATCATAAATCCTATGGGAAATTTTTCTGGTTTTAGCCGGATATTTGATACCTGGTTCATAGGCAAACTGGTCACAGAATTCTCCTAATTCTGTTCTTCCTGTTAAGTTTTGTTGTTTCATTTGATACTGGAGTTTAAGGTCATTGCACAAAGAAAGACCTTCATCGGTTATGATTGATACAAGTTGTCCATAGGTATACTGGTCGTAAGGAATAGACATCCGGTCATGGCGATCCCGAAGTTTTTTCCTAACGCGTTCGGCAAAGAGAGTGGGAAGGCCATCAATAAATTTGGCTTTCCAGTGGGTACTGTTGGCATCAGGGCGTTGAGTGACCTTGAGAAGGAAAACATCTTTGTACCAACGGAAATGGGTTAAAGGTCGATCCTGAGGCGCCGGTTCAACTTTACGATCCCCATTACGATCCGAAAAAAGTTCACGTTGGGCTGAGAAGGAATCAGACCCCAATAGCGGTGGACGGCCCTAAGGAATGGATGTAGGGGAAAGCGAACCCCGCCCTCTGCAATGGATAAGAGAGGAAAGACGATTGAATTTTGATCATCTCTCTCCATATCCAGACTGTTGTCCGTCACTAGAGATAGATGAACTTCGTCGGGGATGAAAAAGTGTCGCCCGAATCCGGAGACACGACCCTCAGAAAGGAGGTCTTTCAAGTGTTTGGCCATTTTCACGGGGAATAAAGGGTTCACCAAAATGAAAGTGATAAACAAAAAGTAAGATTGTAGAGAAAAGAGAAGAAGACTTACGAGGGACAAGGGAGACGAGGGTAGATGGAGAAGAGTTGCAGAGAATGCGAGTCAGAGAAGGGATATCTGCTGGCGGTCCAAGAGTGTCGAATACTCGACGAACTATGCATTCGAAAGGACTAAAATTTCAAATCACAATAAATGCGAGACGCAAGGTTGAGGCGGGAAAGCGTAATGATGAACGAAAAGGTGTATGCATCCTGACATCTATATTAGGGTACGCGAAGCCGCCTGACCTATTTTAACCTTTCCAATTCAAGACCAAACACGCTGATTAACTTCCGTCAATAGGGAGTTCGGGGGGCAATTGTGGGGGCCGAATAATGGAAAGATCAGATGGTATGTATCTTTGGAAGATTGATATTAATTGGCTATATCCTACGAGAGCGGGGAGCCGAATAGAATATATGAGCCGAATAGAATATATGTACTTAAGGCCGAATAAAGGAAAGGACAATGATTAAAAAGTAGGCCCTGGCCCCGAGGATCAAGAATAACAGGTATAAATACAGGAACAATGGTTATAGAAAGGTATGTAAGAATCATTTCACAAGACTTAGAAAGTAAGCTATCCTGAGTGTCTGAACTAACTTTTCCATCGGAGTGCTAATTCCGGCACCCCCGACCGGAGTGCTTGTATCTTTTCAGGTGACTAGCTGAGGATCACTAGCGTCTCCCAGGATTTGAAGAGTATTTCCAAACCACTATCCCCACAACTATATAAATAAAAATCAGTCAATCATTCCTTTTAGCTTAACATATTGTTATTTCATCTAAAATAGGCAAATTACGATTTATGAGGACATGACACACAATATCAATTATACAGCAACAAAGTGAGTTTATCAATTAGCTTTTTCGCACCCTTAACGCCCTTTTTGCTTTTCCGCACCGTTAACGCCATTTCTCGATTAAGTTTAATGCATTTTTAGCTCTAACTCCCAACCTACTCATGCTAATTACATTTCGTCTGTTGTCACAGGTTCTATTTGTCACAGGCAATGTAGCCGTGACATCCGTAACGTGGTTCGGGGGCTGTTTCGCAGTTTCGCCCCCTTAACGCCATTTTTCGGTTAAGTTTAAGGCATTTTCGGTTCTAACTCCCAACCTACACGTGCTAATTACAATCGGTCTGTTGTCATTTATAATGGGGAAGGTGGCCGTGACATCCATACGGTAGTTCGGGGGCTGTTTCGTATTTTCACCCCCTTAAGGCCCCTTTTCAGTTAAGTTTAAGGCATTTTCAGCACTAACTCCTAACCTGCACGGGCTAATTAAATTCTGTCTGTTGTCACAGCTCCTATTTATGATGGGGAAGGTGACCGTGACATCCGAACGGTGGTTCGGGGACTGTTTCGCAGTTTCGCCCTCTTAACGCCTTTTTTCGGTTAAGTTTAAGGCGTTTTCGGCTCTAACTCCCAACCTACACGGGCTAATTAAATTCCGTCTGTTGTCACAACTCCTATTTATGATGGGGAAGGTGACCGTGAGATCCGAACGGTGGTTCGAGGGCTGTTTCGCAGTTTCGTCCCCTTAACGCCCTTTTTCGGTTAAGTTTAAGGCGTTTTCGGCTCTAACTCCCAACCTACACGGGCTAATTAAATTCCGTCTCTTGTCACAACTCCTATTTATAATGGGGAAGGTGACCGTGAGATCCGAACGGTGGTTCGGGGGCTGTTTCGTAGTTTTGCCCCGTTAACGCCCTTTTTCGGTTAAGTTTAAGGCGTTTTCGGCTCTAACTCCCAACCTGCACAGGCTAATTAAATTCCGTCTATTGTCACAGCTCCTATTTATGATAGGGAAGGTGACCGTGACATTCGAACGGTGGTTCAGGGGCTGTTTCGCAGTTTCGTCCCCTTAATGCCCTTTTTCGGTTAAGTTTAAGGCGTTTTCGGCTCAACTCCCAACCTACACGGGCTAATTAAATTCCGTCTATTGTCACAGCTCCTATTTATGATAGGGAAGGTGACCGTGAGATCTGAACGGTGGTTCGGGGGCAGTTTCGCAGTTTCGCCCCCTTAACGCCCTTTTTCAGTTAAGTTTAAGGTGTTTTCGGCTCTAACTCCCAACCTGCACAGGATAATTAAATTCCGTCTATTGTCACAGCTCCTATTTATGATGGGGAAGGTGACCGTGACATCCGAACGGTGGTTTGGGGGCTGTTTCGTAGTTTCGCCCTCTTAACGCCCTTTTTCGGTTAAGTTTAAGGCGTTTTCGGCTCTAACTCCCAACCTACACGGGCTAATTAAATTTCGTCTATTGTCACAGCTCCTATTTATGATGGGGAAGGTGACCGTGAGATCCGAACGGTGGTTCGGGGGCTGTTTCGCAGTTTTGCCCCCTTAACGCCCTTTTTCGGTTAAGTTTAAGGCGTTTTCGGCTCTAACTCCCAACCTGCTGGGCTAATTAAATTTCGTCTGTTGTCACAGCTCCTATTTATGATGGGGAAGGTGACCGTGACATCCGAACGGTGGTTCGGGGGTTGTTTCGCAGTTTCGCTCTCTTAACGCCCTTTTTCAGTTAAGTTTAAGGCGTTTTCGGCTCTAACTCCCAACCTACACGTGCTAATTACAATCCGTCTATTGTCACAATTCCTATTTATGATGGGGAAGGTGGCCGTGACATCCATACGGTAGTTCGGGGGCTGTTTCGTATTTTTGCCCCCTTAAGGCCCTTTTTCGGTTAAGTTTAAGGCGTTTTCGGCTCTAACTCCCAACCTACATGGACTAATTAAATTCCATCTGTTGTCACAGCTCCTATTTATGATGGGGAAGGTAACCGTGACATCCATACGGTAGTTCGGGGGCTGTTTCGTATTTTCGTCCCCTTAACGCCCTTTTTCGGTTAAGTTGAAGGCGTTTTTGGCAAAGTTAATGCATATGAACAGAATCAGAGCAGATGGGGGCTAAAATCATACCAACTGTTAAGCTATTACACACATCCCAAAAAATAGTTTATATTTTTAAATTTCTTCTTTTTCCAATGATTTTGAAGACTTTATATACAAGAACTAATTGAGATCTTTTAATTTGTGAAAATAAATTTGATTTTTTTTACAAAATTAATTATTAGGGGTTGTAAGTAAATGTTGTCAGTTTCCTGTTTTCAAAAAACAAAAAACTTGTTTGGCATACAAAAATGTTTTAAAAACAAAAATAGAGAAACATGTTTGGTGAGTTGACAATGGCGCTGGCCGATGGTGGACATTTGTGATGATCATTGATGGGGGGTGGCCGCCGGAATTGGTCGCCGAAGGTTACAAGGTGGCCGGAGGGCCGTCAAAAGGTTGCTGACGGCCACAGGGTCAACAAAGGGCCAGCAAAACAATATACCAACCAAGTTTCTATTTCCAGTTTCCAGAAAAAATGAATACAAAAACAGGAAATGAAAACGTTAACAATCGAGCCCGGGGAGGGGGCTCACCTGTTGAGCACTACCACCAATATGGATTTGCCTATGTTTCTCCATACCTTTCCCACCATAACCTACAATGAAACAGCATGAAGAGTGAAACAATGGGAATGTAGTTTGCAGGCAAAACTACAATGATGACACCATAACCTGAATATCATAAACGATTTTTTAATGCAATTCAAAGTTTCCAAAACTAACAATAAAATTAATGATATGTAATAAAAGTACATCCGCTGAGCTAGATAGCTGGCTTGATACTTCTTAAAGTTTAAACATCATTCATAATTTAAATTGCAATACAAAGGGAAAGTTCTTAGTTTCTATTAGTTTGTAATTGATAAACTTTGCTACGAAACACTGTTGCTCTGCGTCCATGAAATAAAATAGTTCCAAGAGTTAGAAAGTTTGAAATTTCAATTCAAAGCTCTTGTTTAAATTTGATGCAGATAATCATGATGTACAATTATTTATGATTTAATGATGATTATATCCTTTTTAGGACAAAGAAACAATCTTTTTTTTCTAAACTATTTTTCAAACATATAAATTAATAAAATCATGAGTTAAAATTGATAAAATAGTAAATCAACTGGCATATTTCAGCAAGATAAAAGCATGATTCTGCATGTACCATACAATTGCACACAACTATGGCATTTTATACATCATCAAAAGATGGTTGAGATGGCAATACTCAAGGGGCACACAAAAATTATAAAAATTCCGAAATATTATCTTGGACAATGGCAAAAGTCATATGCAGAATTACTCCTTTCTGGTTACCATGTGAATGAAGGAATTTATATACCAGAAAAAGGAGAGGGAAGCAACACTCATTTCTCTTGTTATGACTACTACCACCTGCAAAGTCACAGCTAAAAGTTAAAGATCCACATACCTTGATTGCAGCTCCAGACTCACTTCTGATCCTCGAAATGTTGGAACCATATCTCCCAATCAAGCCACCAACAATAGTTTCCGAGACCATCATCTCCAGAGTTACATAATCAGCTGCAAGATTGGTTGTCCTAAAGATGATGTTGTTGTAAGGAAAAAAAATTAAATTTTGATACAGCTGCAGAATGCGGCAGATCAATAATACCAATATTTTAATCAGAAAGCATTGAATAACCTGAAGTTGGGTCCACATATTACTGAGGTGGTCGGTTGAAGGCAAGATTATACGCTGGATTTAGCTGAACTACTTGTTTAGGTGGATTTTCCCTATACAAATAGAATTATTAGATATTATAAAGAAAGCTAAAATGGATAGTTAAAAGACAATCATATGTAGTCAATTAAAATTTTAATATTACACCTTAGATGAGTTCCAATCTCCTCCAAAGCTTTCATTACTGCAGAAACATCTCCTGATAACTGAATTTTACATAATTGATTATCATTTCTCAGCAGCAAAATTAACAGAAGGCATAATGTTGAGCCCAAGAAAATTCACTATATGTTAATGAATATAATTTCATGAAAAATGATCGACATTCTAAAAATATTCAGTAATTGCAGCAGAACCTAATCCAGTGCACAATCAAGTTCCACCAATGGTGTGGGAACAAAGGGACGGTTCTCTGAAGCCTTAGCCTCGGTGCCCATCAACCAGGATAGCAGAGGACAGATGCATGTCATATTCTGTGTTTCCAGAAAATACCAGGTTTAAATAATAGTACTTGTGACACTAGTCCAAAGCATATACTTCCTTTTATATGTAATTTAAACCACACTTCAAGATACTTGCATATTCAGGCCAGTCAACCATTACTTTGTTTATGCAGAAGCATCAATATATTTACGTTTTTTCAGCTTAAATATTGTGGTTTGTGATTAAAAAAATAGCAGATAAGTTCTCATTCCTTGCTTTCTCAATTAAAATACCATCAAATCATTCATCCACTAATAAGTGACAAAGGCAGAACAAGCATAATATAAAGACTAATTAGAAACAATATAAAATTTTGAAAACCTGTATTCCTGAATCTTGCTTTAAGTTCATAACTGGAAAAAAATAAAAAATAAAAATTCCTCACCTGCACCACTCGATCAGATTCATGTGCAGATGCACATAAAGGCAATTGACTTTGAGCAAGCACTGCTATTGTGGCACCAGAGGATATCCCAGGTTTCTCAATGTTTTGACCAGATATTCCAATCAAACCACCTGCTTGGGAACCAACAATCAGAGGCCTTATTGTGTTTGCAGCTACACGACCAGCACCAACTTTCAGTGCCTCTAGATTTCCATCATCGTCCTATATGAGAGCAGAGACATTATGTTTTTCCATCAATCAACCATGACAAGGTAAGCAACTTAACTTCCAATCAGCTATTTATGGACTCACAAAATGGATAAATAAAACCAATCCATAGGTAACATTTTTTAGAATCAACAGAATCAAGCAAACAAGAGTTGAGTTATGACAAGAAATATAGGCTGGCAACAATTTGATAAATGCTATGAGTGCATGTTAATATATAAAAATTGAGAAGCAATGTGGTGGCGATTAAAACATCACAGAGTTTGAAACACTTTAATGCACTCTGTTGGGATCCTTTTTAGTGGTTGGCTTTTTAGTTTTTTTAGTGACTTTTTGACTTTTTGGCTAAAAAAGTAACTTGCCAAACGAGGCCTAAGTGGTCGACAACATTTAAAACGCCAAAAGCACAGAGATGGAAAAAATTTTCAAAAAGCCCCACATTATAAGGTATATTTCAATTAAAAACGCATGAAATATTAAATTATATTCCGCAAACACGATGTAAGAAATCTGGCTCTAACCCTACAAGTGCACAAAAAATTAATTTAGGGTTGACAGCTTGGCTATTCAATTTCAACCAAAACAACTGACTAGCCATTAAGGGTAGTAAATTGTAAGAAGAAAAAATTAACTAATGTATATAAATATATAACCTCTTGTTTCACAGAACAGGAAAATATATATATATATATATATATGGAGAGGTTTCAAATTTGAATAGATTAGAAACATTATAAATTTAAATTCAGAAAGAAAAAGAAAAAGAAAAAAGAAGAAATCAAGGAGCACATCACATGCATTTGTTCATTGTGATGCTACAATGGATGGACCATGAGGCACATATATTGTAAAATTAGCAAATACATGAAAACTCATAGCTTAGACATTCAACAACTTTGACTGGGGACCTTTACAGATTGCATGATAAAATATATGCATTTTCTTTCATATGCATGATGTGTTAAACTCACACCATTAATGAACATAGGTATGATTATGATAACTGTGCATAACAATTTTAAAAAAATTATAACCATCACATCATTGTAATTGAACACATCAAATACATCACAGCTTTATTACATATTGAGAAATTACATCACCTTGAGAATCAAACTGGCTATTTGACGGAGTGCGTTTTCCACATCAGAAATTGTGTTGTCGCTATCTTTAGAGCTTATAATAATTACACAGTCTTCATGTCGCTGCAAACATCAAAAGGCAGTGATAAATGTTACCACTTTCAGTAAGCAAATTATGCATAAAGAAGCTAAACAAATAGAAAATATAGGTATTCCAGATGTTTAGAACAAGCTTCAATTTAGTGCTTAAAATATCAATTCATTGACTTCTTTAGCTAATAGTGGGGAGCTGCAACACATCCAAAGCTATTTTAAGACCATAAAATTCATACCCAATTATCAGCTCACTGATCCAAGCCAGCAGCAGCAACACACAGTCGGCAGCAACCAAAATGAAGAAGCAGCAAGCAACCAACAACCAGCAACACAGCAAGCAGCTACCCCTTCCTTGAAAACAGTAACAAAAATAGTAGCAGCATCAGCATCTAGAATCTTATAAAATAAGCCACAATCACAAGATAAGATAAGCCAAAAGCCAGAACTATATAATAAGCCACAACTTAAACAATGTAGACTAATCCAAGTGAAAACACCATCTGGTAGGTGATGTTTGAATATACTTACCAATGTTGGTTGTTCCTAATGTCCTAATTTTCCCCCTGTTCCACAACCCCTTCCATGGGTTTGTCTCCTGGGTCGCTTACTATATACTCTCAGTATATCTTGCGCTGCTGCACATACGACTCCCTCGCCCGCTTCTGTAGAAGCTGGCTGCACATCACCAATGGCTGCAGTACAATCATTTGATACCACCTCTGGCACACCTTCACATACGGCACTAAGCTGTGAAACGCCATCATCCGCTGCATTATTGTCATGGTCT
Organism: Camellia sinensis; assembly: GCF_004153795.1. Lineage (NCBI taxonomy): Eukaryota > Viridiplantae > Streptophyta > Magnoliopsida > Ericales > Theaceae > Camellia > Camellia sinensis. Next base: position 479,853 of record NW_021026455.1, read on the forward strand.
ATTGCTTGGCGTCGCCCTCGCCCTCGGCCTCTACTTACACTACGACGGCCGCCACAACCTCTACCCCTACCTGTCCCTCTAGTAAGTGCATGGACCTGGCCCTCCCCCTCCTCGTCAATGTGGAGGTCATGGGTAATGAGTGAATCAACATGGTAGGTGAAGGTCATATGTGGTGTAGGAGATGATGGTGGGGTAGGAGATGATGGTGCTGTGAAACGGTCGGGTGCGGTCAATGTCGACGCAGAGAGAATCATAGTAGATAGACATGTAGTAGACAGTGGTGCTAAGGGAGTCACCGGGGTACCAACCGTTGTCCTATATGGGGGTGGTCACCAGGAGGGGTCCAATATATGGCCATGGTGTGTGGAAGTATGTTCAAACATTAGAGGATCTACCTCAGGGGCAAACTGGGATGTGTAATTGGTACATTCAGGTGGGGAAGTCTGCGGTGTATGCATTGCTGTAGATGGACCATGAGGGGACAGGCCCATGGAAGGCCCCTCACCAAAGTGTTCCATATCGAAATAGTCCGATTGATGTGCATGACGTGCGGTAGGATGCGGTGGAGGCATTGATGTCAATGGCTCAGTGGATGGCATATTCGGGTGCGGCATTGATGTCGATGTAATATCTACCCCCATATAAGGATCCTCGCCAAAGTGGCCGAAATCTAGTCGGTCACGTGGGTGTGGCTGTTGCAAACCATCGTACAATAACTCCTGTATCTCGGCAATGGCATCCAATCCCTCTCTACCATCGCATGTAATATGGGCAGCGTCTGCCATGTGATATGCCCTCGCAACTCTATGAACCTGTAATGTAATGGTAGCTGTGTTACATAACCATCAATGCCAAATAACAAACATACACAAACTTAAGCAAATGTTGTTTTGGAGAATATAAAGAACTTACCAATCCCTCTAAACTACCCCCGACGCCTTGGTATCCAAAGGCAGCAATGTCACTCGGATTACTAAGTACTAGACGTGTATGACGGTGAAACCATAACATGTATGGGTCCGAAGATGTAAGCACTTCATTGCTCCTCTCAGCATGGACAATGGTGTTGCGTCAGTTGTTCCACTCACCAATAAATGTCTGGTATTCCTTTGCCCAATCAATGGCCATTTTGCCAATTCGCTTTAGCTTGGTGCTTGTTCAATCCTCGTTTGAACATTAGTTTGTGTACAAGTGACCCCGATTACTCGTATTTTCAGCAATGGTCCCGCCCTCGTCAAAATATTTCACGAGCCGATAAAAAAGTGTATACTTCAAACTGGTGCTGCAATTGGGAACACTGCGTGCGCCTTTCAGTACACCAATTTATAGCGATCCCGGTTTACCCTTGTTATATTAGTGTCCGGACATTTGTCCGATGGATGTTGGTAGTTGGTTATTATTGTTGTTTACATTCCTTTTTCTTCATTATTTGAGTATTAGGATGTGTTGGGCGATTTGTTTCAGGTTTTTGGGTTGAGATTTAGAAGACCAAAACTTAGGCCCAGATTTTTTGGCCTGTCCGCTCGAGCGGAGTGTTGGCGCTCGAGCGGGAATACACCCATCCAGTTTTTTTCTGTGCAGTGTTGTACGCTTCGAGCGTGGATGTCCGCTTGGAGCGGGTTGTGTTGAGTGCCGCTACGAGCGGGGAGTTGGGAGCTCGAGCGGAGGCCTGGTTCCTGCAAAAGTGCTGGTCCGGGGAGCGGAGTTTCATCTGCTTCTCGAGCGGGAGGTTGGCCGCTCGAGCGGAAGTCGTGAGTGGCCGTCGAGCGGGGTGTTTTACACGTCTGAGCGTTAGACCTGGGTTAAAGTCCCGAAATTGTGACTTTTTCAAATCACTTTTTTTCACTTTCTCTTCTCTCTCTTTACTTTTCCCAAAATCACCATTGTGAGCCTCTCACTCTGGACTCTACCTTCTCTCTTAGGTTTTGATCTAGTAGGAGTGATTTACTCACCTTTTGGCCTTTACAAAAAGTTGTTGATCGTCTGGGGCTCATTTTTAATCTGAAAATCTTCAGGTTAGTTTTTGGGAGCACGTTGGGTTGTCGTCTTCTCCTTTGGTGACTCCGAATTTGAGTAGGGATTCCTACTCTCTCTATGGGTTTTGTCTTTAATTTTTGGTATTTTTGAGATGTTGGGCTTTGGTTGTAATTTGTGAAAGTTTTGGGGCTTTTGTGTAATTTTACAAAAGTTGGGGTTTTATTCATAACAAACCTAGATGCATGTTTGGCATAGAAGAATGGAATTAGTGGTTGAATTATTGATGAAAATGGGACCTAAGGGTTGAAATGGTAATTATGGAAAATGGCCTAATTACATTGTTTAATATTAATTGAGATAATTAATTGTGAGAAATGAGGAATGAAATGTTGATTGAATATCCATTTGTGCATTTATTTTCTGTTTAGAAATAACTGCTTTGGGCTATCGGTGGAGGATAGTCGTGATTGTTGTAGGCAATGCTTGATGATTAAGTAAACTGGAACTAATCAATGAAATGTGTCTTGGAACTTGACGGTTGATTGAATACATTAATTATATGTATTGAGTGGATTGTATTATAGAACCTTTGTGTTTGTATACGTTATGTGTAGAAGGAGAGATAAGGGGATGTACTCCGCGGTTTAGGGGAAGATAGGGGATGTACCTCTAAACCGGATAGGTATTGGAGGAGATAGGGATGAACTCCGTAGACAAGAGCTCATATGCTTGTCTAGTGAAGTGAAGATAGAGCTCATATGCTTATCTTTTGTGAAGTGTGGATGCAGCTTGTATGCTTATCTGTGATATTGTTGATATACATATCTGTTGTAGAATGTGGATACAGCTTGTATGCTTATCTGTGGATATTGTTGATATACATATCTGTTGAGAATGTGGATATAGCTTTTATGCTTATCTGAATGTGAGAGATATAGTTTTTATACATATCTGTTGAAATGATGATTAGAGCTGACATGCTTATCTGTTGAAAAGGGAAAATGAAAGGTAACTTGGACTCATAATTTGTAAGACATAAATATGAAATTTATGTGATTGTATCAGTGTTGACCAACTATCAATTGCTAATGTTTTAGTCATTGTTCATGGTTGGTTTAGTGTATTTCTACTGGGCTTTGCTCACCCTATATGGGAACATCATTTTCAGGTACAGGAAGCATGCCACCTCCAAGGACATAGCTGGGAGGCTTAGAGGCGGACATGTTTTTGTTGTTTTACTTTTGATCTATTTACATGTAACTTCAAGCCAAGGGCTAATGTGTATCGAGTTAGTACTCTTTGTTGTAACCATGTGTTAACTTGGAAAGCTGTAAGCCCGTAGGGCATTTTGTTATGATGTTAACATGTAATACTTATGTAATGAGACACTAATGAATAATAGAAGGTGGATTTGTTTATTAAGTCAACGCATGTCGTATTTGCTGGGTTTAATGTTATTATTGAGGGCGTTACAAATCTTGGTATCAGAGCGTACCGGGTTCGATGACTTGGGTACTGTGGGAAGTGATTAGATATCCACATGGGTTTTGTCTCGCTTGATAGAGACTTAGAATGAGTATCATTATGTGATGTGCTTAAATGCTAACATTGCTTATGTGACTATGTGGGTTATGGGATTTAATTTCTAGATGTTGATTGGATCCTTGAGTTTCTGGGAGTCTTGTTGGGAAAAAAGCACTCGATCAATGCTGTTTCTAACGGAACTCTAGTAACGTCTCCGGGACTATCATTTACCGGAAATTGAAATTTCGTAAGTGCTATGTGTTTTATGCTGCTTACGTGGAGTGAATTATTGTTGTCCATGCATTTAGGACGTGAGTGTCTTAGTTTCGGCACATTTGGCTTGAATTGTTGCTAACGTTCTGTGTTGCCTTTTATAGGATGTCAGGACGAGGAAGGGGTGCTAGGCGTGTTAGACCTGCGAGGCAGGAAGTACGTTACCGGAGGAGGTTTCCCGGGCAGTGCAGGAGGGAGTTGGTCAGGCCAATGTGCCGAAGCCAGATGGGTCAGCAGGCTATGGGTGCCTTGGCCAGAAGTTAGCAGGAGCTTTGGTATTCTTAGGGCTGAGGAATCAGGCGCAGTTGAGGTAGGGCATTCCTTCTTGAAGAGGGATTCTTTCTGGTGTATCCGGACGAGTTTATCGGGGATCCTAAAGAGCCGCTTAAGGCAGAATTGAATGGCTTCGAACAGACAACGAAGACGTTTGAGTGCTTTGCATCTGAGGACGGAGCACTGAAAGTGACCTTGGCATCCTTCCAGCTGAAGGGAGAGCGGGTCAATGGTGGAAATACAGAAGCTCGTGTTGGTGGGACTTGGGAGCATTTGTGAATTGCCTTTTCAGGAGAGGTTTTTGTCTGCAGTAGCTAGAGAGAAAGCTGAGGGGATCAGTTTAGCCGGCTTTAATCAGCAGGGCTGTCAAGTGGCCGAGTTTGAGCTACTTTTACCAGTTTGTTCCAGGTTTGCACCTGACTGTGTTGGCGTCTGAGGAACGCCGTTCTATGAGTTTGAGCGGAAGTTGAGGCGGGGCCTCCAAGTTGAGAGTTGGTGGGTTATATCCGAGGAAGTATAGACACCTGGTCGATGCTGCAGGCTCATATGGAGCTTATGATGCGGAGGAGGATGGGGCAGAGAGGCTCAAGAGGTGCCAGGTAGTCAGGAGTTGATTGCAGGAGGCAGAGGGGTTCTAACCCTCAGCAGTCGCAGCGGTGGTGTTTGCTAGATCGACCTTCCCAGTTGCGAGTGTGGGCTCAGGGAGGGTGGTCAGGGGGGAATTCACCTGTTACAAGTGTGGCCAGTTGGGTCACAATGGTTTCTGTTTGCCCGCAGAAGGGGGAGGTCAGAAAGCTGCTTCTTCTTCAGCTAGGACCGCAGAGTCAGAGTTTGGGCAGGGGGCAGCTCTTGACTTGTTTATCAGTGTTGGACAACCTGGGCCACCATGAAGAGGTTTTTGCCCACAGTTGTGTTGCCCAACTTCAGAGCGTCTGGTTCTAGGCAGACGCAGTGGTTTTTCAGCCAGCTCCAGTCTGTCAGGCCTCGAGGGCCAATCCGGAGTTTCGTCATTCCCAGTTCTGGCAGCAGTCTTTTGCTCCGAGAGTGCGAGCAGGAGACCAGGGGCCTTACGGGGCGCGTGTATGCTGGTTTACCGCGCAGGATTTGTTACCGGCCCATTCAGTGGTGAGAGGTACTTTTCTTGTTTTTGCAACTCAGTTGCTAGTGTGTATAGACACGGCGTGCATCTCATTCTTTGTATCTGTTGCATTCATCTATTTTGGGAATTGGAAGGTTAGCACAGTTAGCATCTCCTTATTTGTGTGTATCGCCTTTGGGTGTTGAGTTGATCTGAAACAGGGTTGTTAGAGGTTGGATACTAGGAGGTCGCCGACTATAGGCTTCCTTTTCCGTTTGTTGTATGCCCATGAAGGGTTTTTTGATTGTTATTTGGTTATGGACTGGCTATCGTTCATACCGGGTGTTATTGATTGCTACGCCAGAGGGTTACATTGTGTAACCTTGAGCGGGGAGTGGTTCCATTTCTTGCGGAGACCGGGTTTGTATGTGTTTTTGCCACCGGGGTATGATTCGCGAGGGCGAAGTGAGCTTAGTGTTTACTTTGGCTAGCTTTTGAGAAAAAAGTTAGGCGAGTGTGTTTGCAGACTCGTTGATTGTGTTGCGAGAGGTGGTTTGTGAGTATTCGGATGTCTTTCCCGAAGATCTTTGTTTTAGTTTGCCACCTCACGACAAAACGAGAGATAGAGTTCTCTATTTGATTTAGTGCCTGGTTACGGCGCCGATTTCATGGCACCTTACCGTTTTGCTCCCAGCAGAGTTGGTGGAGTTGTGAAAGTTCACTCCAGGAATTGCTCGATAAGTTTGCTTTTGTCGCCCTAGTGTTTTCGCCGTGGGCAGCGCCGGCCCTCTTTGTTAAAAAGAAAAAGATGGTGCCTTGGATGTGTATTGACTATCGGAAGTTGAATCGGGCTACGGTTAATTAATAAGTACCCTTGCCCCGTATAGATGATTTGTTTTGACCAGTTGAAGGGTTTCCCGTTTGTTTCCTAAGATAGACTTGAGATCAGGGTTACCCACCATTTGAGGGTCAGAAGAGGATTTCTGAAAACGGGCATTCCGTACGCGGTATGGCCATTATGAGTTTTGGTGATGCCATTTCGGGCTTACCAAGCCACCGGCAGTCTTTATGGACTTGGATTGAACCGGATTTTCCGGGAGTTTCTTTAGGACCGAATTGTGGTTAGTCTTCTGTGGACGATATTCCCTTATCTTATTCTCTCTGAGGAAGGAGCACGAGGCACATGGAGTAGTGGTGCTTGTTACTTACGAGCCCATAGGCTGTATGCCAAGTTTTTTGGGGAAGTGTGAGTTTGCGCTGGGGAAGTCAAATCTTAGGCCACGTGGTATCAGCGGGAAGGGGTGGTCTGTTATACATCCAAGGTTGAGGCAGTGCAAGATTGGGGCACAGCTAAAGAGTGTGGTGTTGAAATCCGCAGTTTTCTGGTTGGCTGGCGTATTAACCGTCGGTTTTGTTGAAAGTATTTCTCCAGATTAGCTTGTCACCGTTGACTAGATCTGACTCGGAAGGGAGTCAAGTTTTGAGTGCGAGTGCACGACTGTGAAAGTCGTTCCAAAGAGCTGAAAAGTTAGATTGACCACCGCTGTGTTGGATTATTCGGAGGAGAAGGTTGGGTTATGCGGTTTATTGTGATGCTATCAACGAGAGGGTTGGGCTTGTGTTGTTGTGCAGAGGGAAAAGTGGTAGCTTATGGGCTCACGTCAGTTGAAAATACACGAGAAGAATTACCCCACACACGACCTAGAGTTAGCAGCAGTGGATCTTGCTTGAAAATTCTGGAGGCACTACCTTTACTATGGTGAGAAGGTTCGAGTATCTCGGGATCATAAGAGTTTGAAGTATCATGTACACAGAAAGACTTGAATTTGAGGCAGAGGAGAGATGGATGGAGATATCTTATCGAGATTTATGATTTGAGTTGATGCTTATCATCGGGGAAAGGGCCAATGTTGTGGCCGATCGCCGCTTAGTTAGGAAAACCATAGTGATGTAGCTAGTATAGCCATCAATGATGGAAATGAGATGTTGGGAGCACTTGGCGAGTTTGATTTGCTTTACTGGGCGAATCTGTCCGATGGCTGCGCCTGTTTATCTTTTGTTGCGCAGTCCTGACACTCTGGATTCAGAGTGTTAAGAGTGCACAAGAGAGGCTGACCTTTGACAGGATACGAATCCCTCCGAGAGAAAGATCTCCAGTGAGGAAAGTTGAGGAAGTGTGTTCTGACGTAGTAGTTATCCGAACGATCCTGAGTGTGAACGTTACCAGAAACCGTATGATTTGATCCGGGATCTTGCCGGAGAGGAAAGTACTCCGCTGGACGAATAGTCTTACTACGCTATTCGCAGCCTTGCGGCATCCAGAGATTACTTAAGTGTATCAGGATTTAGGGTCGCCAGTATTGGGTGGGCAGGTATGAAGAGAAGATGTGGCGTTTTACGTATGAAGTGCCCTTAACTTGCCATCAAGTGAAGCCGGAGCATGCAAGAGCCAGCGGGGTTTGTTGCAACCCTTGCACTATTGCGAGTGGAAGTGGAGATGTCACTATAGGGATCTTCGTGTGTATGGTCTTCCGAGGACTCACGGGGGTAGTGATGCTATTTTGGATGGTTGTAGGAATTACCGGATGACCTAAGTCGGCGCACATTATTTCCTAATTGCGCGTGAGAGATTCGGTGGAATCATCTTGCAGCCGATTTGATAAGTTCAAGGACGTAGTGCAGATTGCACAGGGTCTGTGACGATCGTCTCAGAATAGAAGTGAATCTCTCGTTTTACTGCAGTAGGTTGTGGCAGAGCTATGCAGAGTGCCTTAGGTCACTAAGTTTGACCATTTCAGTACAAGGCTTACCATCCTCAGACTACGGGCAGTACCGAGGCGTACCTATTTCGTTCCTCGAGGTATGGCTTCGGGGTGTGTCCTTGATTTCAGTGGACGTGGGAGAGGCAAATTGCATTGTAGAAGTTTGCCTACAACAACAGTTTTCAGTCTAGCATCGGCTATGGCAACCAGTTTAGACGGCCTTGTATGGACGTCGATCGTGTAGGTCTCCAGTTTGTTTGGGCTGAGGTGGGGTGCATGCACCTTGTTTGGGTCCGGAGTTGGTTAGGAGACGAACGGAGAAAGTTTGAGCTTATCTGTGGACAAGGGCTTGTTACATGCCCAAGCTCGGCAGAAATCTTATTGCTGACCGTAGGATAGGAGACTTTGGCGTTTCTTTGAGGTCAGGTTGATCAGGTCTTTGCTTGAAAGATACCACCTAGACGGATGGTTAATGAGGTATTGGGAAGAGTGAGGAAGTATATCCTTCGGTTTATGCTCCTTTTAGAGCATCCTTGAGAGGCATTGGCGAGGTTGTTATCGGTTAGTCCTTACCACCGCAGCTTGTCCGGAGTTACACGACGTGATGCTCATGAAGTATGCTTCGGAAGATATGAGCCAGATCATCAATGTAATTGGCGATTGGACATGATTTAAGAGGTAGATGAGAATGCCTCGTATGAGGAGAGACCGCGTTCGGGTCTTGGATAGGCGGGATCAGGTCCTGCGTGGCAAGACCATTCCTTTGGTGAAAGTCTTATGGAAACATCACGGGAGTGGAGGAAGCCACTTGGGAACGTTGAGTTGGAAAGTCCGATGAGAAATATTCCGGACTTGTTTGTTGATATTGTGATCATGTATTTTAAAGTTTGCATCCGTTGTTGAACTTAGAGCTTTTATGTATGTCTTAAGTTGTGAAACATTGAGAATGTTTTGGTTTATGGAAGTATGTTTTGGAAACTTGCCCTCATATGGAAGTTGATCATGTAGCATGTTATATGTTTGAATATTACTGTTGAAATTGGAAAAGATAGTGCATAATGTTAAATGCATGTTGAAAATACATATTTGTTTACACATTTGTGATATTATCTCTTGTTAAAGGGCATGGGCATTGACCGGTAATGGGTCGATATTGTTGAAATGTTCAAGTTAACATTGTGTTAATGGAGAAAAACTTTTTGCAAACTTTGTGCTTAATTTCGGGGACGAAATCTTTAAGGGGGGGGAGGTGTATAGCGATCCCGGGTTTACCCTTGTTATATAGTGATCCGCGACATGTGTCCGTGGATGTTGGGTAGTTGGTTATTATTGTGTTTACATTCCTTTTTCTTCATATTTGAGTTATAGGATGTGTTTGGGCGGATTTGTTTCAGGTTGGTTGAGTTTTAGAGACCAAACTAGTTGCCAGATTTTTTGGCCTGTCCGCTCGAGCGGAGGTGTTGGCGCTCGAGCGGGGAATACACCCATCCAGTTTTTTTCTTGTGCAGTGTTGTACGCTCGAGCGGGGATTGTCGCTCGAGCGGGGTTGTGTGAGTGCGCGAGCAGGGGAGTTGGGAGCTCGAGTGGAGGCCTGGTTCTTGCAAAAGTGCTGGGCGAGTGCATTCTGCGCTCGAGCGGGAGGTGGCCGCTCCGAGCGGAAGTCTGTGAGTGGCCGCTCGAGCGGGCGTGTTTTACACTCCGAGCGTAGACCTGGGTTAAAGTCCCGAAATTGTGACTTTTTCAAATCACTTTTTCACTTTCTCTTCTCTTCTCTTACTTTCCAAAATCACCATTGTTGAGCCTCTCACTCTAGACTCTACCTTCTCTCTAGGGTTTTGATCTAGTAGGAGTGATTTACTCACCTTTGGCCTTTACAAAAAAGTTGTTTGATCGTCGAGGGCCTTCATTTTAATCTGAAAATCTCGGGTTTTGGAGCACGTTGGGTTTTGCGTCTTCTCCTTTGGGACTCCGAATTTGAGGTAGGGATATCCTACCCCTCTCTATGGGTTTTGTCTTTAAATTTGGTATTTTGAGATGTTGGGCTTGGTTTGGTAATTTTGTGAAAGTTTGGGCTTTTGTGTAATTTTACAAAAGTTGGGGTTTTATTCATAACAAACCTAGATGCATGGTTTGGCATAGAAGAATGGAATTAGTGTTGAATTTATTGGAAAAATGGACCTAAGGGTTGAAATGGTAATTATGGAAAATGGCCTAATTACATTGTTTAATTAATTGAGATAATTAATTGTGAGAAATGAGGAATGAAATTGTTGATTGAATATCCATTTTGTGCATTTAATTTTCTGTTTAGAAATAACTGCTTTGGGCTATTCGGTGGAGGATAGTCGTGATTGTTGTAGACAATGCTTTGATATTAAGTAAACTGAACTAATCAACTGAAATGTGTCTTGAAACTTGACGGTTGATTGAATACATTAATTATATGTATTGAGTGATTGTATATAGAACCTTTTGTTTGTATACGTTATGTGTAGAGGAGGAGATAGGGATGTACTCCGCGGTTTAGGGGGAATAGGGGATGTACCTCTAAACCGGATAGGTATTGGGAGGAGATAGGGGTGAACTCCGTAGACAGAGCTTCATATGCTTGTCTCTAGTGAAGTAAGATAGAGCTCAAATATGCTTATCTTTGTGAAGTGTGGATGCAGCTTGTATGCTTATCTGTGGATATTGTTGATATACATATCTGTTGTAGAATGTTGGATACAGCTTGTATGCTTATCTGTGATATTGTTGATATACATATCTGTTGAGAATGTGGATATAGCTTTTATGCTTATCTGAATGTCGAGATATAGTTTTTATACATATCTGTTGAAATGATAATAGAAGCTGACATGCTTATCTGTTGAAAAGGGAAAATGAAAGGTAACTTGGACTCATAAGTTGTAAGACATAAATATGGAAATTTATGTGATTGTATCAGTGTTGACCAACTTATCAATTGCTAATGTTTTTAGTCATTGTTCATGGTTGGTTTAGTGTATTTCTACTGGGCTTTGGCTCACCCTATATGGGAACATCATTTTCAGGTACAGGAAGCATGCCACCTCCAAGGACATAGCTGGGAGGCT
>NW_021026455.1:500523-517290 GCF_004153795.1 Camellia sinensis
TTCATGTTTGGCACTACTTTTTCAAAAACCTGTTTCTCAAAACGATTTGCCAGATTTGGACTCTTTGGTTCAGATTAAGAACCGTGACGATTCGAGAGTCCGAGCTGTAGTAACCCCAAATGGACAGAACGGGACTTAACCCTCCCGGGGCGTTCGGGGGACGTCTACACTCTACTTCCAACTCAAACTCTATACCATCCTAAAAGTCCATCAGGGTGAGTACCACATGCATACAAACCATGTAAGGCCATGGCCTCCCTGCCTAGTATATATATATATATATATATGGGTTCATTTTATGAGACATGAACTACCTTATCTAATTTTCAATTTTATGCTCACAAGACATACGGCTATGCATTTACAAAAATTTGATTTTTAGAATTTTGATTTTTTAGGTGTATATATAAAATTTTGATTTTTTAGGTGTATTACCCTAGTATGTATAAAATTTTGATTTTTTAGGTGTATTAGCTTATGGCTAAACGTGTGGTGTGTATACTTGTATAAATCTGTGTGTAGTGTGCTCAGCATCTCCATTGGAGATGCCCCAAGGATCCTAATAATGAGCCAAGGCCAGTAGTATTGCCCCAACTAGGAATGGTGTAGGAATAGAACACCACAAATCCAATCCCACTCTACTTCATTGCTATTCCTACTTTTGTTCTAAAATTTTGCCCTATATTCCCAATACATTTCCAAACACAAGATTATGTCTCAAGATTTCAATATTTCAAAATTCCACTACATCTTCTGGCTAAGAGTGTATTGAAAAAGAGGAAAAAATTGGCCAGGTGAAGATTACTAGTTTGGAACAAAATGAATACGAAGAAATTAAAGCAGAATTTCCTGCATAATTCTATAAATTGATGGCAAGAAGCAGTTAAATTGACTAAAAGAAACAGATACAAGCACAAACATACATACATACATATAGTTGGGTTTTGAGAGCATGTAATCATATAATTTGAAGAAATAAAAATTGGAGGAAAAAAATTTAAAAAAAGCAATGACCTTCTTTTGAGTTTGAGCTGCTTTTCTTGATACCTAAGTTTTGCACATCAAGATTCGATATCAGTATACAAAAACTCCTCCATCTCTGTGTTTTTGTTTTTATCACAACTAGATAGAAAGAGAGAGAGAGAGAGAGAGAGAGAGAGAGAGAGAGAGAGAGAGAGAGAGAGAGGTTTTGTTGGGCTAGGGTTTTTAAGGGAACTGACGAGAGAAAGGGGTTTGCAACCAACGTAGGATTTATACAAAAAATTCTTGCATTGTTGAATGAAAAGTTTACAACCCTCATTTCCAAATTTAAAATCCGAAATCTAAATCCCTAATTTCGAAATTTAAAATCCCAAATCTAAAATGAAAACCCTCATTTATGTGATACAAACCTGAATGTGGGTGTTTGATGAAGGTGTTCCTCGTTACTGTTGGCCGTTGTTCGTTGCTTCCTCTTCGTCGTCGGTCTTCCCTTCGAAGTTCGGCTGAGTGAGGGAGAAGAAGATGGGTTGGATCAAATACGACTTTCATAAGTTCAAAGGGAGAAGGGGAGCTGTTTTGTTTATAATGAAAAGGCTTTTCTAAAACCGTTTTTTATTAAAAATATTTTTGGTCAAAAAACGACTTTTGTAAAACCGTTTTTAATTAAAAATTTTTTTTGTCAAAAAATGACTTTTCTAAAATCGTTTTTTATTAAAAATATTTTTGGTCAAAAAATATTTATATTGAAAATTAAATTTAAAAAAATTAATGTAAAAACGGTTTTACCAAAACCGTTTTTAATTAATTCAGAATTAATTAAAACCGGCTTTTCTAAAGCCGTTTTCTGTGTCCAAAATTTATTATTAGTTTAATCACAAAACACGGTTTTTGAAAAGTCGTTTTCTAGAAAACGGCATTAGAAAAATTGTTTTACCCTATAATGGGAAAAAAGTTAAAAACACACCCTAAAGTGGGACTAAAATGTTCAAAATGCCACAATCAAAAATTTTCTAACCCTATGGCAAGAAGGGAGGCTCTCTATATGTAGACAAAAAAGCAACTCCCTCAAAAACATCCAGCCATACATGTGGGAGTAGATGCGAACATCTGTGTAAACAGCTGACACAGCTGTCACAAAATATCTGCAAAACACATTGGTGGCCGACAACCAGAAATGATGGTGGGCAGCCCATATCAGTGGCCAGCAGGGGTATAGGGTTTGAAAGGCTCAAAGCTGTGGCATTTTGTTGAGGACTTTGAGCACTTGACAAGGATATACACTCATCATTGGGTGTGCAAGTGATGACGTCCAAGTCGTAAGGGCTGTCAAAAATGGGGTGTCTACATCTTGGAAAATTCAGTTTGTGGGTTTAGCATGCAATCATTACATGATGAATTGTTTAGAGAAACAAAACTCATAATTTGGGATGAGGTTCCTATGCAACATTGACATTGCATTGAGGTGGGTTGATCGCACTCTTCGAGATGTTTGTGATAGTGAAAAGCCATTTGGGGTTATCACTGTTGTTCTGGGTGGAGACTTTCGACAAGTCTTACCAGTTATAACCAAAGGAGTTTGTAAGCAAATTGTGAATGCATCATTAAGACACTCTATTTTGTGGAAGGATATACATGTCTTATCTTTAGATTTGAATATGCGCTTGAATCATGCAAACCTTGGAAATACTATTTTTGCAAAATTCTTGATAGAGGCAATACTCATTTAAAATCTTTCCTTATCAAATGGTGCTTCAAATTGAGGATACTTTGCTTACATTTATTTATTTTTTAGATTGGGACCAATCTACAAGAAATCATTAAAATTCCATCATCAATACACAAATGCCAAGATCTAAAGGAATTACTCTCAGCAATTTATGCACATTTAAATGTGGCAGATACATCAACACCATCATTCTTAATTGAACGCACAATCCTTTCTACACTGAATGATGATGTCATTGCTATCAGTACTACTGTGCAGACACCCCATTTTTGGTCGCCCTTAAGGCTTGGGCACCTCAGGTTGATCACTCAATGATGAAAAGTTATGTTGTACAAACGTTTGATTTCTTTAGCAAAAAGAGCTTCTAAATCCCAAACCTTACATCCCATTTTTGACCAAAACTATTTTAGACCTTAAAACCCTATTTTTCAAAATATTTTTCCAAATGTTTCTACGATATTTTGAGACACGCATTTCGTTTAAAATATTACACTTTTCGGTAAACCGAGTAAGGACAAAGTGGACATAAGTGGAAGGGAGGTGAACTCTTTTAAAAATCTTTAAAAACATCTTATTTATAGGTTTGGAGTTGAAAAAACTAAGAGGGGAGAGAAGAAAACTAATTGGGGAAAAGGTTGGGCATCAATCCGTTAAGATAAAAATGAGAAGTCTTCACTAAATTAGGTATATCTCTTTGTATACTTAGAATTTAGATGTGATGCTACCACCATTGGAAATTAGACTTTTGGGGCTTCAATTTAGACTCAAGAATCACCTAAAACCGAGTTCGAATGAGGGTGATATGCCAGTTTGAATTTGGGCGTGAAAACAAATTTTTGTGGCCGGCCGGCCACTTTTTGTGGATGGTCATACAAGTAGTGTACGGCCAGCTAGTTGTGAAAAATTAGGCCATTTTGAGTGGATTGGCTAGCCAAGTGTCCTCATATGCCAACTAGTGGCTGGTAGGCCAGAAATGAGTATACGACCGTACAAATAGTGCATGGCTGGCTAATTGCGAAAAATTAGGCCATTTTGAGTAGGTTGGCCTACCAAGTGTCCCCATAGGCCAAATAGTGGCTGCCAGGCCAAAAATGAATGTACAACCGTTCCTTTTAGTGGCCGGTTGGCCAGTTGTGTCGTCAGAATAGATTTTTGCAGATATTTGTTGCCAGCTGTTTCTACAAGTGCATACACTGCACCAGCTGGCAGGAGTTAGCCGAATCCTTTGTTGCCCAATATTCTTACAACACACAGATCGAGGTCACAACTCGTGATCTTGAGGAAACGCGTTAGGAATCGAAGGAGGGCTTCTTAGAGTTTGTTATTCGATGGAGGGCAAAGACAGCTATGATGGCAAACAGGCCTCCAGAGAAAGAGCAAGTTTGTATAGTTGTCAGAAACATGCACGAAAGGCTATTATAGAAAATAGTTGTCCTCCCACGATTCAACTTTAAGGACCTCCATGAAATCGGGGTTCAAATCGAGGATGTCATCAAATAAGGGATCATTGTGGAAGGTAATGAGCCTATGAGGAAGAATATTGTTTGCAATTCCAATGCTATTACCAGTGGTAGCACAGCTGCGAAATGCTCAGAAGTAAACATTGTCACCACTCCCATCAAAAACCATTTTCCTAATAATAGCCAAAAACCAACCACTTCAACTCAGCCCCAAGCCTGAAATTTCCATCCTCTTTACATGAGTCTCGTTCAAGCCTTGAAAATGCTGCTAGAAAAAGAGCACCTAGAGCTCCTAGAACCCCGATCCCTCCCAAGTCCTCTTCCACCAAGATATGGCCCTGCCAAATACAGTGCGTATCATCAACAACACAGTCATGATACAAACCGTTGCATCCACCTCCGTCATAAGATTTGGGATCTTATTGACGAAGAAATCATAGCTCCACCAAAAAGACCTCAGGCTACCACTAACCCATCACCTCCTCACCTCAACCTAATCCATATATTGCCATCCACCTACAATCCCAGTCTACACATCACTCCCACCCTTGTACTTAAGCCTGAGGTGTTCATTCTAGAAAGCATGTACTTGTGTATGATGGATGCACTTGAACCCCAATCATCTCAAACCCCATCAAATACACCGGAAGCACCAATGGCCGAACCCACTACTTCTGAGCTATTGAGCATGATTGAAGATCTTCAGAGAATTGTGGTAGATTTAGCATTTGAGATATTGTCTCCATCATCGACCACATCACATACCAGAAATTTCACGTCAAAAAGCTCCCCGATCTTGGAACGAGCTGTAATTAGAAAAGGTTAACTCAAAGTTATCTCAAGTCTGGGTGATGGCATCACAACCAATGGGCTTCGCTCAGATGTAGCGACCCAATCCCTTGTCAAAACCGAAGCAAGTGGCAAGAACAAGGCCGGGGCAAGTATTGATCCTTATGCACATCTTTGGTGGCTAGAGAGGCTTTGAAGGGCAAAGGTCTGAACAAAAAGCAAGTGCTTGTAGTTGTTGCAAAAACTGTGGATGACAATTTTGTCGCTCAGGTTGGGGGCCTTTTGGATCAAGGGGTAAGCCAGGCAACACATGCTGACCCCTTTGTCATTATTTGCAGGACCGGTAGTCGCACATTCAATCCCCTTTACACGACCTTGTCCAAAGCTCTCCAAATACTCATAGGACATGGCCATCTCAAACCACATTGACCCTCGACCTCTCCCTAATCCCCTTCTAGCCAAGTATAATGCTGCCAAGTACTGTGCCTTCCATCAACAAACCGACCATGACCTTGATCGTTGTTTTCTCCTTCTCCATGAAGTAGAAGATTTGATTGACAACAAGGTCATCACTCCACCGGGTCCTACAAAGTCTATCGGCGCTGGATCAATGAACTTAGGGGATAATGTGATTATGTGATTGGGGATGAACCACCTACCAATGGCGCTCATTTTACTCCAGATGTGGTGGATGGCAGGCACTGTTTTAGCACTTTGAAAATGCTGTTTATTTTACTTTTGACCTTAGGTATTGAGTCAGTCTTGTTGTATTGAGTTAGTCTTGTTGTGTTAGGGTTTGGTGATTTCAGGGGTGTTAACTTAGACATCACTGTCTTGTTTTGTTTGTCTTTTAACTTTTTCTTTTGTGTCTGTTTCTATCATTGAGCCAGTTGAGCCAAAAGATCTGAATGAAACTGCAGTAATTTTCACTTACTTCTTTGTGCCTTTAAATCATTGCATTGACCAAAGTTTTTCAAAACTGTTTCCAAAACTGTGGTGAAAACAAAGAGGGAGGAATTCCTCTGGATTTGCAAAAATTTGATCAACTGAGAGGAAGAGAGGTGTGCTAAGCCCTTAATGAAATCATGTCTGTTAATGTGAGTACTGAGGAGAATCTTGGCTTGGTCTAGATTGGTTCTACATTGTCTTTAGAGGAGCACGAGCGACTGGTCGCTTTATTAAAAGATTTCAAAACATTTTTGCGTGGTCCCACGAAGACATGCCTGGAATTGATCTTGAGATTGTGCAGCATAGGATCACTCGCGGCCTCAAGACTCGACCCCTTTGCTTTCAAACTTTGATTTAGAATGATCAACGGTCAACCAAAATATGAGGCCTGCTTGATCAGATTAGAAACAACCCTTGAACTATGGGCAAGAAGGTCAGATGTCATCAAAGGAAGCTTGCATAGCTGGATCAGAAGCTGCCTTTGAGCTAGGGCCAAAAAAGGTCAGATATGCTCGAAGATTGAAAATTGGGTCATTTCTCAAGCTGATGGAGATTGACAAAGAAAGCCAAATCCCAGAATCTGAGAGAAGAAATTTTTGTTTCACTGAAGGACAATCGAGTTCTTATCCATGACACTAGGGGCAAATTCAGACCCCAATTAGATGGGCTCTTACATCATTAACACTACTTAGTTAAGAATGGTAGCCATTCTCGTGGATTTAGATAGCTTAGAGATCCTACGGCCAATCAACATGGACAAACTTTTTTTCTATCCTTGAGAGGCTCGTTAGGCCAAAAACCCGTAAGGCGACCTATACAAAAGTTAGAGCAAGCAAAAGAGAAGAAAAAAGAAAAGAAAAAAAAGAAAAAAGAAAAATGAGAAGGAAAAAATAGTGCTCGCAAGATTGAAAACCCAGAAGGGCGACTTTGGCAAAAGTTAGAGCGCAAAATGAGAGTGTTAATACCCAAGTGCACCTTAACCCCAGAACTACGTAAGGCCTTATTCCCATCTTTGGGATACGTAGGAAATTTCATCCTAAAGTTTGGCCCCAACCATTTTCCGCTTGCTGGTCTCATCCATATTGATTGGCTTGTTCAACTCGGCTATCCTATCCATGTCCAATTGGCTCATCTTCGTTCAAATTCGGTTATCCTATTCTGTTAAAAGATTTAGCTGCAAGACAAATCAAGTTCAGTTCTGAGGTCGTGCATTTCAAGAGTTAATTCCATGTTGGTTGAGTAGTGGCCATTTGCAAACATAGTTTTTGAGGATTTTTATTGAGATTGACTAATGTTCTAAAACATTATTCCATTTTTCCAAAGTAGACCATTTCTTGGACCAAAAAAAGGAAAATTTTCAGTGCTCATACCCTGACTTATTTGATTTCAAAGCAGAAAGTCTAACAAGCATGTTAATCTAACTCTCATGTTGGCCAAAATTGTTTTAGCAAAAGCCAAAAATGCAAAAAAAAGTCAAAGTGATGAACTAGGAGCATAGTCGAGTTAGGTTTTTAGTCTTTTTCCCATTGTCAACGTACTAGCCAGAAAGGGCACAACTGAAGCTAACAGCAAGGGCCAAAAGGATTTCTCGTCCTCTAAGTTGTGAGGTATCGAGCCACGTGTGAAGCACGGACTGGAAATAAAGCTGGATATTCGACCCCCTCATTTGGACGAGTTTGATCACACCCAAAGGCGTCTGAACCGGAATGGGGAAGTAGAAAACGCGATGTGTGAGACCAATCAATTGTATACCTGGCCGGTGGGACATGCTGTAACTCATCTCGGTCAAGTTAAGCCAGAGGCAACGCCATGCTATGTCAGTCGCAATCCAGTTACACCACTCTCCTTTTGAGGGAAAGTTAACTAGCCGCTGGCGGAAGAAATAGAATCTAGCAGAGTACTAGGGGCAAGGGTCCACAACTTTCAGCTTATCCATCAACCACACTTGGAAAGGGATAAAACAATAAGAGAGATTAAAGAATAGAGAGATGTGCGCTGAGAGAAAAAGCAAGGAAAGGGCTTTTAAGAGAAAAAGAGATTGAGGGCCAAAGTGTGTGAGAGCCATAAATAAGAAAAGAGTGGAAAACAATACCTGGAGAAACAGGCTCCTTGTGAAACGAGAGGTCTTCCACCGATGGAAAGCAAATATCCGAGTGTTGTGTTTGTGGTTTTGTTTGTTTTGATTCATGTTTTGAGTCGTTTTGATTTTGGTGAATGTAAATAGTTGTGTTAGGTTGTTTTTACTTTGTTTTTCCTTTATTGAGTCGTGTGGTATACTGTGGTCAGTCGTAGGCTCAATACCCGGTTAAAGTGCTGTGCCATTCTCAACATGATGTACAAACAGAATTCCTTCTTTCATAAACTGCAGGGTTCAACCCCGATCAAAAGAGAGAGCAATAGAACAAGGACGTATCTGAAGCTACATAGGTTCCAGACTACAAAGCAAAAGAGAAAAGGGAAAATTGGAGCATCCGAGTTTGTTTCAACTTCAAAAAATTCGGAGATTACATTCCGGAGCACCTCGACCTTGTCATTTCTCAAGCCTTGTCATTTCTCTAAAGTATGAGTGTACCTTGTTCTCGTCCTTAAGCTCAAGCTCAAGCTCAAGTTTGCTTCAAGTCAGAACAGCGATCAAAAGTGCTATCCTTGAAACACCATTCTCCACCAGAGGTGCCTTGGCTGTGTTTGCAATGAGTTCCTATGAGAGCAACTGCGACGGTGGAAACTAGAGTTCGAATGGTGATGCCTAGAACACAAAGGTTCCTAATTTTCGAGACTAAAGTCTGGTTTAAATACCCAGGGGTGTATCCTTGGTTTAAAATCTATATGGCAGCCCCATAGGTTGAGGTAGCGTGTATGCGCCTCAATTCTGGATACTGAACCAACCTAGTCTGCCATCCTGTTGGAGAATAGGGAAAGTTGTAAGTATGATTAGGGAGAAAAGTGGCGTCCGTGGCTTCTGCATGTAGATTTGACCCCTGTTAGCATCTGAGGACCTTTGAACTATGAGTTGGAGGTAAGAGTTCGAAGAGCACAGGGGAAGATCCCCATCGGAGCAGAGTGGTTCATCGCCACTCACCTCGTGAGTTGCTTTCTAAAGCGCCGTTTTGTTTATTTATTGCACTTCCTAAGTATCATCCATTACGTTGCTTGTCACACATACCACATTGTGCATATATCGCACGATCATACCACATCGTGTATTTATCGCAGATCATACCACCTCGATTCTATTGCACGATCATATCGTATTGTGCATTTATCGTACGATCATCATACTCTTTGCATCTGTCGCATCATCATACTTCCTCTTCTTATGATTTCAGTATGGTTAGAGTATCTCAGGACGCATGAGACGGGCCCTGAGTAGTAGGACCTCTTCTCACAATTTCAGCGTGGTTGAAGTGTTCCCTTCCTCACACAATTTCAGCGTGTCTGGAATTTATTCTTCCTCTTCTCATGATTTTAGCGTGATTAGAGTATCCCAGGACGTATAAGACACGACCCTGAGCGGTATGACCTCTTCTTACAATTTCAGCATGGTTAGGGTGTTCCCTTCCTCACACGAGTTCAACGTGTTTGGAGTTTATCTGAGTAGTTTTCTCAGGACCTTTTCCCACAATTTCAGCATGGTTAAAGTGTTCTCGAGTGGTTAGAGTATCTCAGGACGCGTGAAATATGACCCTGAGTTTTAGGACCTCTTCTCACGATTTCAACGTGGTTTGAGTGTTCTCTTCCTCACGCGATTTCAGTGTGCTTGGAATTTGTTCTTCCTCCTCTCACGATTCCAGCGTGGTTGGAGTATGTCACTCTATTCATGTACTACATTATCCATTGCATCCATTACATCATGAAACCTTTTCGAGTTAAGCTTAGTTTGGCATGTGCTCATACCTTTCCCTCGTTGAAACATGATTCTATTATGTGTAAGTACCCATGCTGCGCTGAGGCTAGCATTGAGGGTGTCAACACTTTTTCAGTGTTAGACGTGGTTTGTTTTGTGTCCATACATTTTCTAGGTAAAATGTAGTTAAGCTTGCGTCCCTTATTCACTTCATCCATTGTATCTAGTGCATCGTACTTTGTCTTGTTGCCTTCAGCATTTAGGATTATCGTCTTTTCCTCAGCAGATCATTCCTCACTTATATCATACCACCCAATTACTTGTACTATTTCTGGGAAAAACATAGTTCTGCATGTGTTCGCACCCCTTTCATGTTAAAACATGGTTCTGTTATGTATAAGCACCCGTGCTACGCTGAGGCCAGTATTGAGGGTGTAGGCACTTAGCCTGTGTTAGGCATCATTTGGCTTGTGCCCATGACTTTTTTTATTTATTTATATAAAACGTAGTTTGATTTTGCATCCCCATTTCTTTATGGTACGCGTATGTTTTGCACTGCTTGTGGTTTGATTATATTATTGCATTGCGCTGTATATTATTTGCATCTTGCCCCTGCACTATGCTGGTTTGATTCCTTGCAAAGGGATACGTAGGCAACCCTCGGGGTTCAACCAACTGCATCTGCATTTTGCTTGTTTGCCCAAGTCTTATGGCTTGGTCAAAATGGGTCGTCTTTAGGCTTTGACATTCACTCACGTCATTTCATGACTTCGAGTTCTGTCAAAGAGGGGCAACTGTAGACACCCCATTTTTGACCGCCCTTAAGACTTAGGCGCCTTAGGTTGATCACTTGATGATGAAAAGTTATGCTATACAAACGTTTGATTTCTTCAGCAAGAAGAGATTGTAAATCCCAAACCTTACACCCCATTTTTGACCAAAACTATTTTAGACCTTAAAACCCTCTTTTTCAAAATATTTTTTCAAGTGTTTCTGTAATGTTTCAAGGCTCACATTTCGTTTAAAATATTGTACTTTTTAGTAAACCGAGTAAGGACAAAGTGGACATAAGTAGAAGGGAGGTGAACACTTTAAAAAATCATTAAAAACATCCTATTTATAGGTTTGAATTTGAAGAAACTAGGAGGGGAAGGAAGAAAACTAGTTGGGGAAAAGGTTGGGCATCAATCCGTTAAAATATAAATGAGCAACCTTCACTAAATTAGGCATATCTCTTTGTACACTTAGAATTTAGATATGAGACCACACCATTGGAAAGTAGACTTCCAGGACTTCAATTTAGACTCAAGAATCACCTAAAATCGAGTCCGGATAAGGGAGATATGCTAGTTTGAAGTCGGGCTTGAAAACAGATTTTTGTGGCCGGCCAGCCACTTTTTGTGGATGGCCATCCAAGTAGTGTACGGACGGCCAATTGTGAAAAATTAGGCCATTTTGAGTGGATTGGCCAACCAAGTGTCCCCATGGGCCAACTAGTGGCCAGCAGGCCATAAATTAGGGTACGACCGTCCCTTTTAGTGGCCAGCCGACCAGTTGTGCCGTCAGAACAGATTTTTGCAGATATTTGTTGCCAACTATTCCCACAGGTGCATGCACTGCACCAGCTGTCTATATATAGATATTTCTGATTGAGGTACCTGGTTTTCTATATATAGATGACCTTCTCTCTTGGTTTTAGGTTAGAGAAAATTCCAAAAGCTCCAAACTTGCATAGCACTCTCTCTCTCTCTCTCTCTCTCTATCATGCAACCTACACACACTCTCTCTACACTTCTTAAACCAAAAATTTAGCTCTTTTTGCTGAGGCTCTTGAGCTTAAATCTCAGCCCTTGAGAGTGAATACCTTGTGGTTTGTGAACAAAATAGTTACTCATCTTCAAGAGGTATAACTTTGACTATCTTTACACTACTTATTTCCTCTATTTTGTTATTGGTTTTAGACTATTTTCAACAACTTTTTATGGGCTGAAACTTGTGGTTTAAGGTTATTGAGGGGTTAATCATCCTTCTTTGAACCTTGTCTTCTAAGTTTTGCACTTGTGCTTCCCATCTCTTTCTCAACTTTTTTTTCCAACTTTTTACCACTGATTTTCAAGGATTTTTAGAGGCTAAAAATGTTGTTTTGAAGTCCAAAAAATGGAGGGGTTAGCCACCCCTCCTTATGCTTGTTTACTAGATCAATTTCTCCTTTGTTTTAGCTAACTTTTTCAAGCTTTTCCATGTAATTTCCAGCACTAGTTTTGGCTATTTTACGATTGTTTTAGGTTGTTCATTTCATTTATGATTTGTATAGCATGCTTGTAGTGTAGTGGTCCTCATAGGTTTAATGGTTTAGGCCTTAGCCACCAACCTATTTGAGTTAATAGCATTTATTTCATGCTTTTTATACTTGTGTTCATCCAAAATCATCTCTGAACTCTCCTGCTTTTCTTGGCTTTTTATTTCTTTGAGAATTATTTCAATCAAGTGTTGTTTAAGCTTGATAAAGGGACCATACAATGCTAAATGGTTTAATCTTTTTGGAGGTTCATTACCAGGGCATTACCTCTCTCTAATGCCCAAAACAACTTCTTGTTTGACACTCCCCTCCATTTAGTGGACTTAACTATCATTTTTGGACTAAAATGACTAAGGAATAGAAAGGCAATTGAAAGAGGTAATAACATTGGAGTAAAAGTGGTAACAAGAGAATAAAATCAAGCTTGGGGTTCAATTAGATGTTAATTGAACCCTTTGAGTCTTGAATCATTTCATACTCTTAGTGATGAAAAAGGTTCAAGATTCAAGGTCTACCACTTCACTTGATCAATTCCATGATAGGGAGGGAGTTTTGTTGGTCTTTTAGTTCCACTTACTGAGCTTTTGTCCAATTGAGTCATAGATCATCATGCAACAACTTTGCAACCGTTGATGATTTATGAATCAATTCTACCCCTCCTTTGAGCAATTCCATGATAGGGAGAGGTAGATAGGATAAAAATTCCCTGGAAACATTCTGTTTCTGCTTTGTTCCTTTTCTGTTGCAGTAGGGCAGTACCAACAATAGTGGCCGGCTGGCCACCATTTGCATCTAGCCGACCATTTTTACTGGTTGGCCGACCACCTCCTTTTAATATGGCAGTTTCATTTTCTTGCAAAAAAGAGCAGAAGCTGAGGCAAAAACATAAGTATTTTCTGCAAACAGAATAGTTCTGGCGGCAAAACAGAGGCGTTTCCGGACGGATGTTCGAATTGGCATGCATGGTTCCTTAACCCCCGCTCAAGTTTAATTAGTAAGTTAATTCTCTTGAATTTGTAATAACTTAGTTAATTCATCTTGTGTTGTAATTAATTAGTTAGTTTAATCTTAATTTGTAATAATTAGCTAATGTAGTTAATTCATTCATTTTGGTATTGTAATAGCTAGTTAATTTGGTAATTAGCTAGGGCATTTATTCAAACCCTCTTGCGTGAGGGCAAATTGTAATAATGTGTCTTCCAACCCCCATTTCTTTCTCCCTTTTATTTACTTGCTTATGATGGATAGTATAGAGCATCATGTTTCTCTTAGCATTTTCCATGATTTGCATCCATTTGTCTCGCATGCATAAGTTTCAGTTCATCATTCTAAACGACATTGTCGTTTATTACTTTCTTGAATACGTGCACCACCGCATGCTATCAAAGTGATTCACATGACATATTAGACAACCGAACCTATTAGTTGCATTTTTGTATGTGTTGCATTAGGCACTTGCATATTAGAGCATGCATTTTTCTAATTGTTTTGTTTCTTTTGGCTTGCCTTGGAGTACTAGGTGAACATTCATTGATTTAGCATATTGCATGTTGTGATTGTTAAGTGCTTAAGTGATATACTTGTTTGAATGTCAGTGGATGAAGGCTCATTGTTTAAAGTTCGGATGGTTTGATTAATGTACATATGAGGTCACTTTTTCAAGTGCCACATATTCAAACACTTTTCAAAACAAACATGAAATCAAAGTTTTCCAACTTTTACAAATTAGTCTATACTTGTGTGCATTACATAGCAATGTTAGCGTAATAATCGGAACATGAGCATATAATGTAAATAAGAATCACATCATGATTAGTAGAGGCCGATCTTTGATCGGGCGAAAGGGGTGCTCAATCCATGACCTTCCTCTCTCATACCTAAGTTCCCGAACTGAGACACTTTATTGATGACAGATAAGTGGCTTTTGGCATGAGTCATGATATTCTTAAATTTTCCAAAAAAATATTTAGGTTGCGACTCTAAAATCTGGCAAAGCAGTCTATTTTTTGTATTTTTGATTCAAAATTGATTTTTCAAAAGAATTGTCGGATTTGGACTCATTTGTGTTTATCTATTTCACATTGCACTTGTGAAATCATATTCAGAACCACGGGAGTCCGAACTATAGGGCTATCGTATCCAAAAGGAGCACGCAAAGCAAGCTGCTTACTACATTGAATATTTTTCTAGGGAATACATATACTTATCTTGCTGCAGATAAGATGGCTAAAGATGATGAAATTGATCCTTCCATTACAAACAAATATCCTAATGAGTATTCAAATTCATTGGATCCTCCTGGGCTACTAGCTTTTAAGGTAGAGTTGAAAGTGGGTTGTCCTCTAATGTTATTAAGAAACATTGAACCGAAAGATGGGCTGTGTAATGGCACAAGATTGATGGTTTCAAGGTGTGACACTCGCATAATTGAAGCTCGAATCTTAATTTGTGAGAAGTTTGGCAATTTATCATTTATACCAAGGATATCATTGACACCCTCTTCTTCAGAAATGCCTTTCCGAATGACAAGACGTCAATTTCCAGTTCGATTGTCATACGCCTTGGCCATTAATAAATCTCAAGGACAAGCTGTGAAATTTGTTGGGGTTAATTTGTGCACGCATGTTTTTAGTCATGGGCAACTATACATGGCATTATCTAGATGCACATCTTTTGATCGTATAAGTATCCTTGTCCTCAAGGATGAGCCAGATTCTATTACAAATGCTGTTTATCCTGAAGTTTTGTTATAGTAATATGTTTGGATCAGATCATTTTTTACCAACGAGTACAATTTAATAATTATTTTATTTATATTGATTGTTTTACTTATTTATTTATTTAATTGGCTATATGGACTTTATAGGATTGGGTTGTAAAATCTTTAGAGTTGAAAAGGATAAGTACATCTAGATTGCTTTGATGGCAATGTGTTGAGGTAATTTATGTCTCAAAGTATTATGATATGTATATTTCATTCTATTATACTATTTTATCATTTTCATAAATTACTAGATTTTTGTGCTTCAGCCTTATTGGGGATATACATTCAAGTTGATATGAAGACCGTTTGACAATTGATGAGGCGTTCGTAAGAATGATGGGAAAAAACAAATTTGAAGACATTGTCAAACATATATTTTTGTGAAGTATACATGTGGAGAAGTGGTTTTGGAAATACTTTTCAGATCCTCGGAGACGCTAGTGATCCTCAGCTAGTCACCTGAAAAGATACAAACACTCCGGTCGGGGGTGCCAGAATTAGCACTCTGACGGACAAGTCAGTTCAGACACTCAAGATAGCTTGTTTACTAAGTTAAATGAAGTGATTCTTACATACCTTTCTAAGTCCACTGTTCCTGTATTTATACCTGTTCCTTTTGGTCCTCGGGGCCAGGGCCTACTTTTTAATCATTGTCCTCTCTCTTATTTGGCTCTAAGGATCTATACTTATTCGGCACATATATTATATTCGGCTTCCCATTTTCGTTGGATTCAGCCAATTAATATCAGCCTTCTAAAGTACGTACCTTCTGATTTTGCCATTTATTCAGCTCCCACAATTGCCCCCCGAACTCCCCATTGATGGTAGTTAATCGGCGTGTTTGGTCTAGAATTGGAAATGTTAAAATAGGTCAGGCGGCTTCGCGCACCCCAATACAGATGTCAGAATGCGCACACTTTTTCGGTCATCATTACACTTTCCCGCCTCATTCGTGCGTCTCTTCGCATTTATTGCGATTTGAAATTTTAGTCCTTTCGAGTGCACATTTCGTCGTGTATTCGAGACTCTTAGACCACCAGCGGGTATCCCTTCTCTGACTCGCACTTTCTGTAACTCTTCTTCGTCTATCCTCGTCCCCCTTACTCCTCGTATGTCTTCTTCTCTTTTCTTTGCAACCATACTTTCTGTTTGTTATTTTAATTTTGACGAACCCTTGATTCCCCACGAAAATGGCTAAACACCTGAAAGACCTCCTTTCTGAGGGTCGTGTTTCTGGATTCCGGCGACACTTTTCCATCCCTGACAATGTTCAACTATCTCTAGTGACGGACAATACTCTGGATATGGAGAGAGAGGATTAAAATTCAATCGTCTTTCCTCTCATATCCATTGCAGAGGTCGGGGTCTGTTTTCCCCTACATCCATTCCTTAGGGCCGTCCTCCGCCACTGGGGTCTGATTCCTTCTCAGCCCAACGTGAAATTTTTTTGAATCGTAATGGGGATCATAGAGTTGAACCGGCGCCTCAAGATCGATCTTGGTATTCCGGCCATTCGGCACTGCTATGCTTTAGCCAAATCTTCCGGTCGGCTTGGGCGGTACTTTCTTAGGGCCAAGGATATTGACCATCATTTAGTAACCATGCTTGCCAGTTCTGGTAAGCGTGTGGACGACTTAATGGTCAATGTCCGAGGGAACTAGGAATTTGGCGAAGGCGAGGGTCGCCTAGACCCTATTCCCAGACGGAGGGGTGAACCAGGTTGCCGTGTGTCTCCTTGCGTTTATTGAACTTTTCTTTCACTCGGCCTTCTCTCCATGTTTAACCCTTTGTCTTTGTAGGCAGTAAATTGAAGAAGATTCTGGTTTCTACTGACGACGTGGTCCTTGCGCAGATTGCGATTGCACTTGGATATTTTGGCTGTCCAAACGTACAGAAGCAAGGGAGAGCGGCCCACATACTTCTTCGATACGAGCCTACTTATACTACTTTTTCGGC
>NW_021026455.1:537174-566549 GCF_004153795.1 Camellia sinensis
ACGGAATGTCGGTGTGAAATTCACCACGGTCTAGTTTATCCAAACGACTTTTTTGAAGCATATGCACTGGCCAAAACATCTAGGCCCAAACCGAGGTCAAATTTGCCTCGACCACTCTACTCACTGGTTTCTCGCTTGCTTCAAGTTACAATGGCCTCATCCAGAAATAACGACTATCACGTATGGGTCGACCTGCCTATAAACCGGCATATCACTGGACACTTAAACGGATACTCGGGCCAATCAATGTTTATACATTCGTTCAAACATGATACATAAACCAGAAACACGTTACAGCAGAAATGAACTGCACCAAAATATTTAATGATAACATTTTTATTCAATCAAACAAACAATAAATTACATAGCTTTGAACGTGATCTGCGATTCAACCTTACAATAATTATACTTATATGGCGTCACCCTCATCCTCACCTTCCTCGACTTCAAAAGCGAGAAAACGAAAAATGTTTACTGTGGTAGAGTGGCATGCTAAATCAATGCCCGACACTCGAAGAGTTTCCGCGGCCTGAGATGGCCTTGAGTCCAACGTGTCTAAACCCACGATTTTCACATCGGCAAACTTCTTCTGGCCAAGCTCTCTTTGGTCTTTCGTTCTCAACATTCGCCTTCATGAAAACCTTTTTTCATAGGCCCTCCCCTTCGCGATCTCCAAATGCGAACATACTCGCCGTCTCACGATCAGCGAGCGCGGCGCTGATGAGCCGACTGGTAACCTTTCTTTCCTTCACGATTGGTTTCCCTACCTGGTGGGTTGTGCCTGAGCCACCTGGTCTTCCTTAACCCGCGCTCAGCCGCCTCTGCGGAGCCTCCAACTTGCAACGTTCCTCCTTCTCTCCATTTCTGGGGCCACCGGACAGGCCAGCGCCAGCTGCGATTTATAGAGTGTAAGCACCCTTCACGCCTTGTGAATGCCTTCACGAAATATTTCGTAGTCCTGTCGACCTACTACTCGATTGCTGAACCTCAGGAGGAAAAATTTGTCGAGCAAAATCGACCGCTACATTTGGGTCTCGAACGACCGAGTCCGCTTCTGTCATGGTTCTATTCCCACAAATACCGCAGAGCTTAATAGGCACGGATTCGCGTCAGATCCCTCTCTCGACTCGAGGTTGAAGAGATCTACCCTGCAACTGCTTATCCCGCCTGGGCGACCTGCTTCGACGTCGAGGAGACTGACGCCTCTCTCGATCCTGGAACTTCCTATCCCTGTGCACAAAGGGTCACCACCTCGATTCATGTCTCCACCCAACTCAGCAGTGTCCCGCTTCCCCTTTGCTGTTAAAGGAAGAGTATGTTCGACATTCACACACAATACCTTCAAAAGCTGGAGTCAGTTGTTTACTGTGCTTATAAAAAGTTGTAATGTTTAATCATTTATCCTTTACAGAGGCAGCACCTCGAGGCAGATCTCATTAATTGTGAAAACCTCAATCGCCCAATGCCGACTGGATCGACCCACCTAGGGCAAGGGCAGATAGATTTATCAATGTATTCGGCTTAAATGCCCAGCGGCCATGAATCGACTGTCAAAACTCCTAGTTCGTCGCATCCGGCCGCCCGAATGATCATGCACTGCCTGGGGCAAGGGCAGATAGATTTATCAATATATTCGGCTTAAGTGCCCCAACCAGCCACATGAATCGACGTCAAAACTCCTAAGCTCGTCTCATCGGCGCCTGAATGATCATGCACCGCCCGGGGCAAAGGCAAATAGATTTATTATATATTCGGCTTAAGTGCCGCAACCGGCCTATGAACTGACGTCAAAACTCCTAAGTTCAATGATCGACGTCAAAACTCCTAAGTTCGTCTCATCCGGTGCCCGAATGATCACGACCGCCTAGGGCAAGGGCAGATGATGTATCAATGTATTCGGCTTAAATGCCCCAGCCGGCCCATGAATCGACGTCAAAACTCCTAGTTCAATGAATCGACGTCAAAACTCCTAAGTTCGTCTCATCCGGCGCCCGAATGATCATGCACCCGCTGGGGCAAGGGCAATAGATAGATTATCAATATTCCGGCTTAAGTGCCACGGCTAGCCCATGAATCGACTTCAAAACTCCTAAGTTCATCTCATCTGGCGCCCGAATGATCATGCACCCGAATGATCATGCACGCCCTGGGGCAAGGGCTGATGAATTTATCATGTATTCGGCCCATGAATCGATTCTCCGCATAATACCACGAACTATTCGCCATACGAATGATAAGTCAATATTGCAAGATATTCAATCGTAGAAAGCTCAACAAAGTAATCATTTTATCTAAAGTAGTGAAAGGCAAAAATTCTTCACCACCATAACATCACAAACTGCGCATTAATGGTGAAACGACAAGGTAATTTTCATTAATAATTTTAGCGCAAACAAGTAACCAATTTATAAATGAAAAATACTCTGAACCAACAAAGTCCTTAAAACAAAAACATACATCAAAAGTGAAAGCATTTCTTAAAATTCGAATGACTCCCAGATCAATCCTCGGGTCAGACTCAAGTGACTCAACGTCCACCTGCTCATAAGGAATTGGCAAGGCCAATGTAACCCAGCGGCATCAAGGGCCTTGAGCACCCATGTTTGAATCCCCGATTCTCAAACTTGGGGACTTCATCTACGTATTCCTCGAGGCGGCGCCTTTTCCTGCTTCGAATGCGGTAGAAGCCTCAGATTCTGCCTTTTCCTTGGCCGCCTTCAACTCTGCTAACTCAGCCTCCACCTTTCTAAGCGGCCTCCTCGGCTAGCCTAAGCGATTCTTTGCTCGCGTTCGCCCTATCTTCGGCATCAGAACGAAGATGATCGGCAGTCCGAGCCCCTTCTACTTCGGCTTCGGCTCGCGCAGTCTCCATTGCGGCTCTCATCACCTAAACTCAGCCCTGCTCTTTTGATCGCCCATTTCTACCTGCAAACAATAAACCTCTCAAGGGCATCACGTAGGCGGCGGCCCAAGTCGGCGATCCTGCCGACCGTCTGCAAAACGAGTTGGGTCATTAAATGCTATAGACAACCAAAATCAAAACAAGTCAAGTTCACCTACCAAAAGGGCCGACTGCACAGATAGGGCTACGGCCACCAATCCAACACGGCATGAAAGGATGCCTTATCAGCTAGTAGGGAGACTGAAGCGCCAGGCTCAAGGCTACCGCTGGGTCAGTAATGATGGATACGTCAGAGGAAATCGACGTGTGTAACAAGCCCGCGGGGGACCTCGCTGCAGCTCGAACTCGATTTTGTAGTCACGGTTCTAAGTCTGAACCAAAGAGTCCAAATCCGGCAAATCGTTTTGAGAAAACAGAGTTTTTTGAAAGAAGTGCCAAACATGGATGCTTTGCAAATACAGAGTCGCCACCTAAATTATTTTATTTGGGAAATTTAGGAAACCCTGACTCGTGCCAAAAGGCCACGTGTCCGTCATCACCAAAGTTGCCTCGGCTCGGGAAACTTGGGTACGATTGGGGAAGGTCACTTCGTGAGCACCCCCGCTCGCCGATCAAAGATCGGCCTCTACTAACCATGATATCTATTTTTTGAAAACATTGTGAGTTCTTATTCCGGTTATTGGCCTAGGTTACTATGTGATGCGCGCAGCATACAAGTATAGACTGAGTCGCCTGAATTGGAACAAAACATTTCATGTTCGCTTTTTTGAAAATGGTTTGCTACCCGCAGGTAGGCTTAAAACGCAGATTTTGCCAACCCGCAGGTGGGCTTAGAAAGAAGGTTTTGCCACTATCTAGTGGGCTTGAAACAAATAGTTGTGATTTATTCCAATTCGAGTAACCCACCTTCACCCACAGGCAATAAGGCAGTTATATCACATAAGCATATTGCCTCATGGTAAGCATGCTATTCATGGCAGTCACTCACAACATGTAAGGATGCTAAAGCAAAAAACTCACCGAGTACTCCAAGCCAAAACAGAACCTACATTAGAAATCATGCATGCCCTAAGTATACAGAAATGCCTAATGCAACACATGCAAAAATGCAAACTATAGCAGGCTCGGCTATTCTAAATATGGCATATGGAATGCGGCAACTAACATGTATTCAATTTGGAATTGAAAGTACAATGCAGTTAGTATGATGCGCCGAGCCCGGTTCATGATGAATGCTTTTCACAATTAATGAGATTGCCTCAAGGGTGCTGCCTCTGTAAAGGATAAATGATTAAAGGTACAACTTTTATGAGCACAGTAAGCAACTGACTCTAGCTTTTAAAGGTATTGTGTGAATGTCGAACATACTCTTCTTTAACAGCAAAGGGGAAGCGAGGAGTCAGGGTTTCCTAAATTTCCCAAAATAAAATATTTAGGTGGCGACTCTGTATTTGGCAAAGCAGTCCATGTTTGGCACTTCTTTCAAAAAACTCTGTTTTTCTCAAAACGATTTGCCGGATTTGGACTCTTTGGTTCAGACTTAGAACCGTGACTACAAAATCGAGTTCGAGCTGCAGCGAGGTCCCCCGCGGGCTTGTTACACACGTCGATTTCCTCTGACGTATCCATCATTACTGACCCAGCGGTAGCCTTGAGCCTGGCGGCTTCAGTCTCCCTACTAGCTGATAAGGCATCCTTTCATGCCGTGTTGGATTTGGTGGCCGTAGCCCTATCTGTGCAGTCGGCCCTTTTGGTAGGTGAACTTGACTTGTTTTGATTTTGGTTGTCTATAGCATTTAATGATCCCAACTCGTTTTGCAGACGGTCGGCAGGATCGCCGACTTGGGCCGCCGCCTACGTGATGCCCTTGAGAGGGTTGATTGTTTGCAGGTAGAAATGGGCGATCAAAAGAGCAGGGCTGAGTTTGAGGTGATGAGAGCCGCAATGGAGACTGCGCGAGCCGAAGCCGAAGTAGAAGGGGCTCGGACTGCCGATCATCTTCGTTCTGATGCCGAAGATAGGGCGAACGCGAGCAAAGAATCGCTTAGGCTAGCCGAGGAGGCGCTTAAGAAGGTGGAGGCTGAGTTAGCAGAGTTGAAGGCGGCCAAGGAAAAGGCAGAATCTGAGGCTTCTACCGCATTCGAAGCAGGAAAAGGCGCCGCCTTCGAGGAATACGTAGATGAAGTCCCCAAGTTTGAGAATCGGGGATTCAAACATGGGTGGCTCAAGGCCCTTGATGCCGCTGGGGTTACATTGGCCTTGCCAATTCCTTATGAGCAGGTGGACGTTGAGTCACTTGAGTCTGACCCCGAGGATTGATCTGGGAGTCATTCGAATTTTAAGAAATGCTTTCACTTTTGATGTATGTTTTTGTTTTAAGGACTTTTGTTGGTTCAGAGTATTTTTCATTTATAAATTGGTTACTGTTTGCGCTAAATTTATTAATGAAAATTACCTTGTCGTTTCACCATTAATGCGCAGTTTGTGATGTTATGGTGGTGAAGAATTTTTGCCTTTCACTACTTTAGATAAAATGATTACTTTGTTGAGCTTTCTACGATTGAATATCTTGGCAATATTGACTTATCATTCGTATGGCGAATAGTTCGTGGGTATTATGCTGGAGAATCGATTCATGGGCCGAATACATTGATAAATCTATCAGCCCTTGCCCCAGGCGGTGCATGATCATTCGGGTGCATGATCATTCGGGCGCCAGATGAGATGAACTTAGGAGTTTTGAAGTCGATTCATGGGCTAGCCGTGGCACTTAAGCCGAATATATTGATAAATCTATTTGCCCTTGCCCCAGGCGGTGCATGATCATTCGGGCGCCGGATGAGACGAACTTAGGAGTTTTGACGTCGATTCATTGAACTTAGGAGTTTTGACGTCGATTCATGGGCCGGCTGGGGCATTTAAGCCGAATACATTGATACATCTATCTGCCCTTGCCCTAGGCGGTGCGTGATCATTCGGGCACCGGATGAGACGAACTTAGGAGTTTTGACGTCGATTCATTGAACTTAGGAGTTTTGACGTCGATTCATAGGCCGGTTGCGGCACTTAAGCCGAATATATTAATAAATCTATTTGCCTTTGCCCCGGGCGGTGCATGATCATTCAGGCGCCGGATGAGACGAGCTTAGGAGTTTTGACGTCGATTCATGGGCTGGTTGGGGCACTTAAGCCGAATATATTGATAAATCTATCTGCCCTTGCCCCAGGCAGTGCATGATCATTCGGGCGCCGGATGCGACGAACTTAGGAGTTTTGACGTCGATTCATGGGCCGCTGGGCATTTAAGCCGAATACATTGATAAATCTATCTGCCCTTGCCCTAGGTGGGTCGATCCAGTCGGCATCGGGCGATTGAGGTTTTCACAATTAATGAGATTGCCTCGAGGGTGCTGCCTCTGTAAAGGATAAATGATTAAACATACAACTTTTATAAGCACAGTAAACAACTGACTCCAGCTTTTGAAGGTATTGTGTGAATGTCGAACATACTCTTCTTTAACAGCAAAGGGGAAGCGAGGACACTAGCTGAGTTGGGTGGAGACATGAATCGAGGTGGTGACCCTTTGTGCACAGGAAGTAGGAGTTCCAGGGATCGAGAGAGGCGTCAGTCTCCTCGACGTCGAAGCAGGTCGCCCAGGCGGGATAAGCAGTTGCAGGGTAGATCTCTTCAACCTCGAGTCGAGAGGGGATCTGACGCGAATCCGTGCCTATTAAGCTCTGCGGTATTTGTGGGGAATAGAACCATGACAGAAGCGGACTCGGTCGTTCGAGACCCAAATGTAGCGGTCGATTTTGCTCGACAAATTTTTCCTCCTGAGGTTCAGCAATCGATGGTAGGTCGACAGGACTACGAAATATTTCGTGAAGGCATTCACAAGGCGGTGAAGGGGCTTTACACTGCCTATGAAATCGGCATGCGGCTGCGCGCTGCCCACCGAGAAATGGAGAAGAAGGAGGAACGTATTCGAAGTTTGGAGGCTCGCGCAGAGGCGGCTGAGCGCGGGTTAAGGAAGACCAAGGTGGCTCAGGCACAACCCACCAGGTAGGGAAACCCAATCGTGGAAGAAAGGGTTACCAGTCGGCTCATCAGCGCCGCGCTCGCTGATCGTGAGACGGCGAGTATGTTCGCATTGGAGATCGCGAAGGGGAGGGCCTATGAAAAAGGTTTTCATGAAGGCCGAATAGTTGGAATCGAAAAGACCAAGGAGAAGCTTGCCGAAGAAGTTTGCCGATGTGAAAATCGTGGGTTTAGACACGGTTGGATCAAGGCATCTCAGGCCGCGGAAACTCTTCGAGTGTCGGGCATTGATTTAGCATCGCCACTCTACCACAGTAAACATTTTTCGTTTTCCGCTTTTGAAGTCGAGAAGAGTGAGGATGAGGGTGACGCCATATAAGTATAATTATTGTAAGGTTGAATCGCAGATCACGTTCAAAGCTATGTAATTTATTGTTTGTTTGATTGAATAAAAATGTTATATTATAAATATTTTGGTGCAGTTCATTTTCGGCATGTACGTGTTTCGTTTTATTGTATACATGTTTGAACGAATGTATAAACATTGATTGGCCCGAGTATCCGTTAAGTGTCCAGTGATATGCCGGTTTATAGGCAGGGTCGACCCATACGTGATAGTCGTTTATTTCTGAATGAGGCCATTGTAACTTGAGCAAGCCGAAAACCAGTGAGTAGAGTGGTCGAGGCAAATTTGACTCGGTT
Source organism: Camellia sinensis (assembly GCF_004153795.1). Lineage (NCBI taxonomy): Eukaryota > Viridiplantae > Streptophyta > Magnoliopsida > Ericales > Theaceae > Camellia > Camellia sinensis. Next base: position 544,818 of record NW_021026455.1, read on the forward strand.
TGGGGCCTAGATGTTTGGCCAGTGCATATGCTTCAAAAAGTCGTTTGGATAACTAGACCGTGGTGAATGTCAACCGACGTTCGTCTCATGGGGTTTAGCGTTAATGAAATCGCCTCGGGATTGGGGCCACGAGATCACTGCCAGTATTGATACTAAAAGGAGTGGGCGCTTCGTGTAGATAAGCAATCACTTATTATGTGAGATGAGATAAGTGGGGATGTTAGTTAGAGAAGCTTGGACTTCAGTCGAGCTTGGTGTTGCAATGGAGCGCGGCAGAGAACCCACCCGTATGGGAGGTAGGGCGTCCAAAAGTTGGCATGAGTCTTCAAGTCGTCGAAGCAGATCACCCCGAAAAGAAAGGCAACGACTTTTGGGTTTATCCTTCCTTGTCCTGGATCTTTGCCTTGACATTGTCAATGGTATCAGGGGAAGTTTGGCCATGCGCAAGTCATGGGCTTGGGCACAGTTGGCTCAAGGCATTGCAAATCGTGGAGGACTTCCCGGTGATGGGAGTTGATTCGGCGCTACCGCTTTACCAATGCGTCTTTTCCTCTTTTTAGCTTTTGAGGTTGTAAATGGATATTGTAATGCTCAAATGCGGGTTGCGTTTAAGTAACAACTGTTTGATCAAATAAAAAGTTTTATTTCTAACATCTGCGTCTTATTCTGAATATTTTTTTTATATGCTTAGTTAAGCACCTTATTTTGGATGTTGGCGTGTTTTGTTTTGTTTTGTTTTGTTCGTGCCGAAGGGTACTTCGAATTCGGAGGTATGATCAGCCCTATGGTGTTACGCGCCTGAGGCGCTACGAATTCGGAGTCTTAATCGGCCTAAAGACATCCTGCGCCGATGTTGCCCTCGAATATAGTTCGATCGGCTTAGTTCAGGCCGATTAGTAGTGGCCGATCAGTATCGGCCCTAAGGTGTCATACACTAAAGGGGGCTCCGAATCCGGAGACTTAATGTGGCCAATTGTGATATCCAAGAAGGGCGCTCCAAATCCGGAGGATTAATCAGCCCTAAGGTGTCATGCACCAAAGGGGGCTCCGAATCTGGAGACTTAATCTGGCCAATCGTGATATCCACGAAGGGCGCTCCGAATCTGGAGGATTAATCGGCCTTAAGGTGTTATGCACCAAAGGGGGCTCCGAATCCGAAGACTTAATCTGGCCAATCGTGATATCCACGATGGGCGCTCCGAATCCGGAGGATTAATCGGCCCTAAGGTGTCATGTACCAAAGGGGCTCCGAATCCGGAGACTTAATCGGCCTTAAGGTGTCATGCACCAAAGGGGGCTCCTAAGTCGGAGACTTAATCAGCCCTAAGGTGTTATGCACCAAAGGGGGCTCCGAATCTGGAGACTTAATGTGGCCAATCGTTATATCAACGAAGGGCGCTCCGAATCCGGAGGATTAATCGGCCCTAAGGTGTTTTGCACCAAAGGGGGGCTCCGAATCCGGAGACTTAATCGGCCCTAAGGTGTCATGCACCAAAGGGGGCTCCGAAGTCGGAGACTTAATCGGCCCTAAGGTGTTATGCACCAAAGGGGTCTCCGAATCCGGAGACTTGATCTGGCCAATCGTGATATCCACGAAGGGCGCTCTGAATCCGGAGACTTAATCGGCCCTAAGGTGTCATGCACCAAAAAGGGGCTCTGAATCCGGAGACTTAAATTTGGCCAATCGTGATATCTACGAAGGGCGCTTCAAATTCGGAGACTTAATTGGTCCTAAGGTGTCATGCACCAAAGGGGGCTCTGAATCCGGAAACTTTATTTTGGCCAATCGTGATATCCACGAAAGGCGCTCCGAATCCGGAGACTTAATCGGCCCTAAGGTGTCATGCACCAAAGGGGGCTCCGAATCCGAAGACTTAAATTGGCCAATCGTGATATCCACGAGGGGCGCTCCGAATTCAGAGACTTAATCGGCCCTAAGGTGTCATGCACCAAAGGGGGCTCCGAATCCGGAAACTTTATTTTGGCTAATCGTGATATCCACGAAGGGCGCTCCGAATCCGGAGACTTAATCGGCCCTAAGGTGTCACGCACCAAAGGGGGCTTCGAATCCGGAGACTTTATTTTGGCCAATCGTGATATCCACGAAGGGTGCTCCGAATCCGGAGGCTTAATTAGCCCTAAGGTGTCATGCACCAAAGGGGCTTTAAATTGTCGACATGACGAGCGCTACAATGAGGGTTGGGAAATGAATTGAGCGACAAAGACAAATGGTTTGCATTGTAGAAGTGAAATATATACAAGTATCAAAGCCCACAGGTCGGGTCAGTGATAGGGTTTTCATAAAATCTCTGCTTGTGCCGATTGCGGGGAGCCACGGATTTGTTTAATGCCATGGGCTGTCGGGAAGCGCATAAGCTGATGATAAGTGCTTGGAACGACCTTCATAATATGTAACCAGGTTCGCCCCATGATGACATTATACGGCGAAGGGAGCTTTATGACCAGGAATTCTACGTCGACCGTTCTGGAGCCCGCTCGAACAAGTAGTATGATCTTTCCTAACGGGTACTCAGGATTCGTATTAAAGCCGAACAATGGGTGAGGCGCCGCAGATAGATCTGACTCGTTGAAGCCAAGTTCGACGAAAGTTTTGTAATACATAACCTCTGAAGTACTCCCCGGGTCTATGAGAATGCGTTCAATGGTGAACCGATGTACGCTTAATTTGATGACCAACGGATCGATGTGGGAGGCCGTTGTCCCGCTAAGATCGGAGTCATTGAACGTAATTGTTGGAGCTTCTCTGGGCCTTTCGGTCAGAATATGATGCTTTTGGGGAATTGGATGCGATTGAATTGTGTGCACGGTTGGGGATGCTGGCAGGCTGTAGATTATATGGATCACGCCAAGTGGAGGTAAGTCCTGCCTCAAGGCTAGTGCCTTGATTGGCTTTCCCTTGCTCACGTACTGTTGCAGTCGGCCGTCTTGCACCAGTTCTTCCAGGTGATCCTTTAATGCGTAACAACTCTCAGTTTCGTGGCCGTGATCTTTGTGATACTCGCACCGCCTGTCCCTTCTTCGCGTGTCGGGAGGCCCCACCTTTTTTGATGGCCATTTGAAGAATGGAAAGTGTTGGACTTTGGTCATTATTGCAGTGATTGGTTCTGTCAACTCTGTTTACTTCTTGTCGGCACGTCTCGAGCTCCTGCTGTCGACTTGCAGTTGTTCATTCGTCGGTGGGAGCGTTGATCGCTTGATCGGCGAGAGTTCCGCCTTTTATCTCGCTTAGCGCATTGCCGTGGCTCAGGGCTCGGAGGTGGCACGGAACTGATTGGTTGAGCAATTTTAGAGGGGGCCGTTTTGTTGGACATTTGTCCGGCTTTTATTCTAAAGGCATCATCTTCCACTTTGCAATACTCTTCAACTTTGTTCATCAACGCCTAGACTGTTTTGGGGGGTCTTTGGCCAAGGAACTGCGAAGAGCACTGTCAGGATGTAGTCCCATTTTGAAGGCGGTGATGGCCATGGAGTCATTGCAAGCGTCGTCGACGAGATTGAAGCACTCCCAATAGCGCGCCGAATACACTCTGAGCGTTTCTCCTGACTGGATTTGCATAGCCCAGAGAGAGTCAGCATGTTTCGGCTGTACCTTGTTGGTGATGAACCTGGCCCTGAAGGATTTCTGTAATTGATGGAAGCTTTTGATCGAGGCCGGCTCCAGTTTGTAATACCATCTGACAGCTAATGGCCCCAGGCTGCTGGGGAATATTCGGCACATGAGGGCTTCGTTGTCTACATGCAGTGTCATGGCCTGCTTGTAGTGACGGATGTGATCAGTGGGGTCTGATTTTCCGTCGTAAAGAGTGAATGACGGAGCTTTGAACATCTTGGGCAGGGCCGCCCTTGCAATCCGTCGGACGAAAGGATTGTGTTGGTCCTCTTCGTTTGAACTGCTTCTTCTGTGCTTGTTCCTTGTATGTAGACTCTTTTCGGAGGAGCTGGAAGTTTCGATCGTCCCTTCTTGTTGAGCTCTGTGGATAATGAGTTGGAGTCGCTATCAGTATCCTTTGGTCGGGCTCGAGGTCGTTGTCCACCTGCCCTCGAAGGTCGTTCAGGATCTTGGCGCACGGCTTCTCTGGATTTTGCTACTTCCAAGGCCAAATCTTGACGGAGGCATTCATTTTCAGCGATCATGTTCTCCAGCCTTTGTTCATTCTGCGTTGCCTGTTCCATGATCGCTTGCATTGTCTCTTACGCTGAAGTCGTTGGTGAGTCAAAGTTCAAGGCGCATCTTGCCGCGATGGTTTCCTTTCCGAGCATATTTGCTGGAGTGAGGTCATCTCTCTGTGTGGTCTTGTCAGTGGCTATCGGAGGATCTTCAGTCACGTCTGCCATGGATGTATTTGAGTATTCCCACAAACGGCACCAATTGTGGAGAAGTGGTTTTGGAAATACTCTTCAGATCCTGGGAGATGCTAGTGATCCTCAGCTAATCACCTGAAAAGATATAAACACTCCGGTCGGGGGTGCCGCAATTAGCACTCCGACGGACAAGTCAGTTCAGACACGCAAGATAGCTTGTTTACTAAGTTAAATGAAGTGATTCTTACATACCTTTCTAGGTCCATTGTTCCTGTATTTATACCTGTTCCTTTTGGTCCTTGGGGCCAGGGCCTACTTTTTAATCATTGTCCTCTCTCTTATTCGGCTCTAAGGATCTATACTTATTCGGCACATATATTATATTCGGCTTCCCATTCTCGTTGGATTCAGCCGATTAATATCAGCCTTCTAAAGTACGTACCTTATGATTTTGCCATTTATTCGACTCCCACAATACACATTTTGTAAAGCAGACAATAGCAATGACCCACTTTTTGTAACGCTTTCCACTTGTAGACGTCCCCGAAAGTCCCGGGAGGGAAATCCCCCGTTCTGTTCATTTGGGCTCACTACAGCTCAGGACTCAATGTCACGGTCCTGTATCTAATCTTGTAGAGTGCAATGCAAGACTGATGAATCATCAAAGAGTCCAAATCTGGCAAATCGTTTTTGAAAACAGATTTTTTTGAAAGAAGTGCCAAACACGGACTGCTTTGCTAGATACAGAGTCGCCACCTAAATATTTATTTTGGGGGATTTAGGAAACCCTGACTCGTTGCCTAAGGCCACGTGTCCGTCATCACCAAAGTTGCCTTGGCTCGGGAACTTGGGTACGATTGGGGAAGGTCACTTCGTGAGCACCCCCGCTCGCCCGATCAAAGATCGGCCTCTACTAACCATGATATCTAGTTTTGAAAACATTATGCGTTCTTATTCCGATTATTAGCCTAGATTTACTATGTGATGCGCACAGCATACAAGTATAGACTGGATCGCTTGAATTGGAATGAAACATCTCATGTTTGTTTTTGAAAGCGGTTTGCAACTCGCAAGTAGGCTTAAAATACAGATTTTTCCACCCTCGGGTGGGCTTAGAAAAGATGGTTTTACCACTATCTAGTGGGATTAAAATTCACAGTCGATGCATTATTCCAATTCAGATAATCCAACCTTCACCCACAGGCATTCAGGCAGATATATCACATAAGCAATTAGCCTCATGGTAAGCATGCTATCATGGCAGTCACTCACACACATGCAAGGATACTGAAGCATAAATACTTATCGAGTACTCCAAGCCAAAACAGAAGCTATGTTAGAAATCCATGCATGATCTTAACTATACAGAAATGCCTAATGTAACACATGCAAAATGCAACTACAATAGGCTCAGCTATTCTAAAATGACATGTGAAATGTTATAGCTAACAAGTATTCAACTCGGAATTGAAATACAATGCAGTTAGTATGATGCGTCGAGCTCGGTGCATGCAATACAGATGAATGATGCAAACATGCAAGCATAAGTATGCTAATTGAAACATGCCCTAATCTAACTATCATAAGCTGGTAAATAAAAGGGAGAAAGACGTGGGGTTGGAAGACAAGCATCACACACATGCACACTTATTACAATTATGCCCTCGCTCAGAGGGTCCGAATAAATAATACAGTCCAAATAAATAATTACAGTCTGAATGAATAATTAAATATTACAAAACCCTAATTAATTAACAAATTAACTAGGAAAGCAAATAAACTAGTACGCAAATTCATGGGGCGCCTCAGCTCTATTCCGAATGATGAAAGATGCATGCTCGAGTTGCCTTGCGCGGAAATCCATTGCGATGCCCCGATTCGCCTCTGTTTGTAATTAACCCCGGAATGCTGTGCGAAGCTCTAGAAGGCTGCTGATTTCTGATTTGCTGCAACAGAGAGCAAGAAAGGGGCATGGAAAAGTATTTTCATGTATGTATGCACATCTCGATCCTCATGACACCATTCATGCATCTCGATGCACGATGGCCGAGGAGTCGCATTGCACGACTCGATGTGAAATGAATGCACATATAAACACAACAAGGCCTAGACTCCATCATGGTTAATCCGGAGTGTCGGCGACCGGGAATTGAGACATGTTCCGTCACTTGAAGTACGAAACGTCCCTCGTTTCCCGTGCTTGGGCTAACTCCTATCCCAAAACAATGCAAATGAGATGGCATACACAATGCGACTAACATGTAACCTAGCATACGCAATGCAATGGACTAAAATGGCATACACAATGCACGTGATGTAACATGGCATACACAATGCTCTAACATGCAACCTAGCATACGCAATGCTATGTTCTGAAATGACATACACAATACACGATGGAGTTACACCAACATGAGTGGACCTCAGCCACACTCACATCAGTGGCCATATGATGGAAATGAGACAACCGAAACACATGCAGACATGCACGATGCAAAGGACCGATCCTAAAGCATCAAATGCCACTCTACCAAAGCATGGAAAATGATGCAATATGACATACAAACACACAAATTCCAGCTCTGAAACATGATACAAAATGGTCCCGAAACATGCAAACATGGCACACAATGCAAGCTAGGGGGCCTGGGTACCGAGACTAGTGAAGTGCATTACTCTAGAGGTACCCAAAGCAATGCACTAATGACAAAACCAACCCCAAACAGACCCTAGGCAGGTCTAAAACAATGGGGAAATGGCCTAAAATGATGGCTCGGAATGCAACGAAATGGAGCTCATTCAATGGTCGGTAAATGAGGCATACAAGCCCGACTCTCAAACGCATTTAAAGAGTATAAAACATGGCAATATGGCATTCAAATCAGCTCTGAAATATGATGTATAATGGCCCTAAAAGAAGGAAATACCTCAGTATATGCATGTAATGGACCCCGAAACTCAAAGCTAAGCAAGTGCATTGAACCACAAGCATGCAAAACAACCACCATTCGACCATGAGATCCAGAAACAGAGCTAGGGCAGTCCAAAATAAGCACAAAATCAATTTAAGGCAAGGCCAAAAAGTGCTAAAATCAAGGGTCAACAAAGCATGCAAAGAAAGCTAGTGAACCATGATTTACATTACAAGTATGTGAAGCACATGAGGGATCACCGAACCAGCCAAAAACAGAAGTATCCTATGCTAAAATATGCCCAAATAACCACTGAAACTCAGTCAATGCATGCAAAAATGATAGGCTCCTTTGGAGGGCCATGCAAGGGGTTGTTCCACACGTATATGACGGACATATAAAATGGGAAAGTGGCCTCTAGGCAGAGGTTATGAGGGTCCTAAAACCCACCAAAAAGGCCCTGAAATTGGTCTATGAAGCATGCAAATAAAAGCCCCTTTGAAAGGCCTTGAGGAAGATTTCTTTACACATGCATGAGAGACACAAAGTATGGCCAAAAGGGCCTTGGACAGAGTCAAGGCAGACCTTGAGACTCACCAAATAGGGCCTGAAATGAGACTTCAAAGCATGCAAAATGGAGCACCTTTGGAAGGCCAATAAAGCTAGTAAAGAGAACAAGGGGTGAGAGGGTCACCCCTTTATGATTTTGAAGTTCAAAGACACATCTAAGCCACTAAAAATCCGCTAAATTTCAGTGGCTAAAAGGCCAAACCAAGGCCAATGCAAATGCTCAAATGCATAGCTCAAAACATGAGGAAATGAAGCATGAAAGGGGGTAGATGACCCCCAACAGAAAAATGACCTTAGGAAAACATGTTTATAAGCTAAAAAAAAAACTTTTTCAATTTATGTCGAAACCCAAAAATGCTTGCAAATAGGGCTAAGATATGAGGCAAAATAATGCAAAAATAGGGGAAATAGAGGCTTACCCTTGTAGAGCCGACCCTCAGCAGCTTCTGGACCAAGATGGTGAACCTTCAACCTCTGAAAATCAGTTCCAAGGTGCTTGGATGGTTGGTGGAGGTGTTGTGCTGAGGGTTGGTGTGCAAATGGCCAAGAATAAAGGGGTTTGGAGCTTAGAGAAGAGAGCTATGGAGAGGGAGACGTATCTATCTCAGCCAAAACTTTCCAACCCTTGAAATGGAAGAGGAGAGTTTGTTTTATAGAGCAAGAGGGCCAAGGCTTCTTGAAGAAGCCTCAAGTAAAAAGGCCAAGCTTCTAAAAGAAGCTAAGCAAAAGGGTCAAGCTTCTTGAGGAACCTAGACCGAAAGGGTCAAGCTTGAGGAAGCTTGACAAAAGAGTCAAGCATCTCTTAGAAGCTAAGCAAAAGTGTCAAAACCTCTTTAAGAAGACAAACAAGAGGGTCAAAATCTCGGAGGAAGGGTCAAATGCTTCACAGCTGGCACAGCTGTGTTGCACTAAGGAGGGCCAAAAAGCAGAAGGTAGGCCGACCAGTTCAAGTGGTCGGCCGACCACTTGCCCTGGTCGGCCGACCAGGGTTCAAAAGGGTCAATGAGAAATGCTGGTCGGCCATACCAGAAAGGTGGCCTCCCAGATGAGTACAACACAGTTGTATAGTGGGAGACCAGAAATTGTGGCCTAGGAGAGAGGAAAACCAGCTTTCTAGCAAGGTTCAAAAGGGTCAGGAAGAAAAGTTGGTCGGCCTACCCATATTGGTGGCCTCCCAGATGAGTACAACACAATGGTGGTATGGGAGACCAGAAATTATGGCCAAAAAGTGAGGAAAACCAGCTTTTTGTCAAGAAAACCGGCTAGAGGAGAGGGAAAATGGTCTCCAAAAGAATTGCTGGTCTCCCACTATAGTACCACCTTCCAAACAATGAAACTAGGGTCCATACCAAAAATGAATCGTAACCGATGCAAAACGAGGGTTCGGGGGCCAAAACGCGCGACCTAGGGCCCCGAAAACAGGCTGTTAGGCACCAGAGGTGGCGCGCGACCACGAAGGTGACCTCTCAGGCTACAGTGCCCCTCAAAATAGAGGAAACAAGGTGTGTGCCAAAAACTGGAGCAAACGGAGGTAGTTAAGCGGTCCCGAACCGAGGCATACGGCCGACGGCTCCGAAAATCGGAAACTGGTCTCCAAATGGGAAAAGTGGCCTACGACCACGAAACGTAGCCTACGGCCACTGAGAGATGGTCTACGAGACCTCTCCCTCCCTTCGGGAAGAGAAAACAGAGAAAACAGGGCCTGGTTTCCAAACCGAGGCAAAGAACAAAAGAGCCCCGAAGTCCGGAGGCAAGGCTCGCAGCCGAGACTCTGAAACCTCAGAACGAGCACAATATGCATCATCACCGAGCGCTCAATTGGTGATGTCTGAGTCTTAAGGTCAGTCAAAAGTGGGGTGTCTACAGTTGCCCCTCTTTGACAGAACTCGAACATCGTAATTGACGGGAGTGAATGTCAAAGCACAGAGACGACCCATTTTTGACAAGGCTGAAGACTTAGACAAACAGGCGAGATAAACAAAGATGTGCCCGCAGGCAGGGGAGGCAGAATGCAAAATGATATGTGATATTACAAAACAATGTAGTAAACAATGCAAATGATATGCAATGCATTTGAGATGATCAAACCACAAGCAGTATAAAACCACACAAATATCATAAAGATGATGGAGATGCAAAATTCGTCTACCATAGAAAAGGTGCCGACACCCTCAACCACAATCCCATCAGTGGAATAGGCGCGTACACATGTAGAACTATGTGTGCGTAGACGGAACACAAGATACAAGTAATTGGGTGGCATGATATAAGTGAGGAATGATCTGCTGAGAAAAGATCACGATCTTAAATGCTGGATGCAACACACTACACTACAATGCAATGAATGTAATGGATAAGGCGCGCGGCTAAACCGTATCTTGCCTAGGCAAGGCATGGACACAAACAAACCATGCCTAACACAGAAATGGTGCCGTCACCCTCAAACCACAATCCCTTTAGTGGAATAGGTGTGTACACAAAATCTCATAACCATGTTTTGACGTGAAAAATATGGGCACATGCCAGACCAAGCTTAACATGGAAAGGCGCAAGCGACAGATGGACAATGCAGCTGAATGCAATAAACTATAATACAATGTATTCTATATGCAATGCAATGTGGTACTAGATGATGTAGTGGTTAGGAGGTGAAGGTACCTTACAGGGGCACTCGGCAATGACCTACCTCACGCTGTTGGGGATCTTTCGCTTCTTCTTGGTTGAACCACAGGTACTACTTTTCTCCCTGACTATGGTCGCAGCTTTCCCTATTCTCCAACAGGTGACAGGCTAGGTTGGTTCAGTATCCAGAATTGAGGTGCATACATATGCTATCTCAATCTATGGGGCTGCCATACAGATTTCAAGCCGAGGATATGCCCCTGGGTATTTAAACTAGACTTTAGTCTCGGAAATCCCGAACCTTTGCATTCTAGTCATGAGCCATTCGAACTCTAGTTTCCATCGTCTCAGTTGGTCTCCTAGGAACTCACCACAAACATAGGCAGGTGGCTATACCAGACCACCGGAAGTCGTTCGGGCACGACAAACACCAAAGGAATTGCACCTTTAGAGGATTTAAGGTCTCCTAGACCAGAGAGTGCACAGGACAATGCGAATAAAGAGGTGCACAAAATAGTGCGATTAGGGTGAATGCACAAAACAGTGCGATACAAGTAAGGTGCACAAGATAGCACGATGCAATGCACTAACAAGTGCAGGTAAGGTGCGCAAGATAGCGCGAGTATAAATTGCACCAAACAGTGCGATGCGCAAAATAGTACGATAAAATGTATGCACAATGCAAGTAATGGTCACAGCGCAAAATAGCGCGATGAAATGCATGCACAATGCAAGACTTGGCACACAGCTTACGACATAGCATTCCATTCATTTGGCACACAGCTCACAACACAACACTTTGTTCGTTTGGCCCGCAGCTCACAACACAATATTTTGTTCGTTTGGCACGCAGCTTGAAACACAACACTCTGTTTAATCTGGGCATGCAGCTCTTTTTTTGGGCACACAGCTCATTTTCGGGCACACGGCTCATTTCGGGCACATAGCTCGCTTTCGGGCACACAGCTCTTTTTTCAGGCACACAGCTCGCTTTCGGGCACACAGCTCTTTTTTCGGGCACACAGCTCATTCTTCGGGCACACAGCTTCTTTTCGGGCACACAACTCCTTTTCGAGCACACAGCTCGTTTTTCGGGCACACAGCTCGTTCGCGGGCACATAGCTCATTTTTCGGGCACACATCTCATTTGGGCACACAGCTCATTTTCAGGCACGCAACTCATTCTTCGAGCACACAACTCATTTTCGGGCATGCAGCTCATTTTTCAGGCACACAACTCATCTCGGGCACACAGCGCATTCTTCGGGCACATAGCTCATTTGGGCACACAGCTCATTTCGGGGGCACACAGCTCACTTTTCGGGCACACAGCTCGTTCTTTGGGCACACAGCTCTTGTTCGGGCACACAGCTCATTTTTCGGGCACACAGCTCATTTTTCGAGCACACAGCTCGTTTTCGGGCACATAGCTCACTTTTCAGGCACACAGCTCATTTTTGGGCACGCAACTCATTCTTCGGGCACACAACTCATTTGGGCACACAGCTCATTTTTCGGGCACGCAGCTCATTTTTTGGGCACACAGCGTATTCTTCGGGTATATAGCTCATTTGGGCACACAGTTCATTTCGGGGCCACACAGCTCACTTTTCGGGCATACAACTCGCTTTTCAGGCACACAGCTCGTTCTTCGGGCACACAGCTCTTGTTCAGGCATACAACTCATTTTTTGAGCACACAGCTCATTCTTCGAGCACACAACTCGTTTTCAGGCACACAACTCACTTTTCAGGCACACAGCTCATTTTCGGGCACGCGGCTTGCTTTTCGGGCACAAACCTTGTTTTCGGGCACACAGCTCGCTTTTCGGGCACAAAACTCGTTCTTCGAGCACACAACTCGTGTTCGGGCACACAACTCGTTTTTCGGGCACACAGCTCGTTTTCGGGCACATAGCTCGTTTTTCGGGCACACAGTTCATTTTCGGGCACACAACTTATTTGGGCACACAGCTCATTTTCGGGCACACAGCTCAATCTTAGGGCACATAGCTCATTTCGGCACACAGCTCATTTCGGGGGCACACAGCTCACTTTTCGGGCACACAGCTTGTTTTTGGGCACACAGCTCGCTTTTCAGGCACACAGCTCGCTTTTCAGGCACACAGCTCGTTCTTCGGGCACACAGTTCTTGTTCGGGCACACAGCTCGTTTTTCGGGCACACAGCTCGTTTTCAGGCACATAGTTCATTTTCGGGCACGTAGCTCGTTTTTCAGGCACACAGCTCGTTTTCGGGCACGCAGCTCATTCTTCGGGCACACAGCTCATTTGGGCACGCAGCTCATTTTCGGGCGCGCAGCTCATTTTTCGGGCACACAGCTCATTTTCGGGTACGCAGCTCATTCTCTGGGCACACAGCTCATTTCGGGGGCACACAGCTCACTTTTCGGGCACACAGCTCGCTTTTCAGGCACACAGCTCGTTTTGAATCATACAGGATGCAACAACTGAGCTTGCAGAAGTTGAAACAAACTCAGATGCCCGACTTTTTTTTTTCTTTCGCTTCGAAGTCTGGAACCTATATATCTTCAGATAGGTCTTGGTTTTACTGTTCCCACATGACCCGGGTTGAACCTTGCGATTTTTGAAAGAACAAAATCTTGTTTTGCACAAATGTGGAGAACGACACGGCACCCTGAGCACAAAATGATTTTTTAAAATTGAGAGTGAGAATAAGTTCTGAACTGGGTATTGAGCTTACGACTGAACACAACACACCACGACTCAACAACAAAGAGAAAGACAAGGTAAGACAACCTACACAGATCTATAGACATCCGAAACGACTCAAAACAAGAATCGAGACAAACAAAACGACTGACACGACATACAGACGTATTGGAAAGACAAGAGAACTCTCGACATGACATACAGACGTATTGGAAAGACGAGAGAACTCGCAGATCGCCGAGGAGCCAGTTTCTCTGCGCATTTGTTTCCCACCCTTTCTAATTTGTGATTCTCACATCACTCGGCCCTCAGGCTCTGTTTTTCTGAAAAAGTCCTTTCCTCACTTTTCCTCTCAGCGCACATCTCTCTATTCTTCAATCTCTCATTTTTCATCCCTCTCCTAGGTGGTTGATGAATGAACAGAAAGCTGTGGGTTTATGCCCAACATTGTTAGCTCGCCCCTACTTCCTCTGGCGACGTCTAGTCGATATTCGAGATGAGGGAGTGGAGTATATTGATCCATTCCAAATCGTGCCTCTAACTTGGCTTGATACCTCGTTGCTTGAAGGGTGAGAGAGCTTTCAGCCCTTCGTTATTAACCTCAGTTGTGCCCTTTCTGGCAGATAGAGTGCCCTTCTTGGCAAGTATGTTGACAATGGGGGAAAGGACAAAACACCTAACTCAATTATGCCCCTAGTTCATCATTTTAACCATTTTTTGTTTTGGTTTTCTACTAAAACAATTTTGACCAAAATGAGAGTTAGATTAATATGCTTGTTCAATTTTCTGATTTAAAATCATGCAAGTTAGGCTATGAGCACTGGAAATTTTCCTTTTTTGGGTCCAAAAAAAAGGTCCAGCTTTGGGAAAATGGAATAAATTTCGAGAAAATTAGTCAACCTCAGTAAAAATTCTCAAAAACCGTTTTTGCAAACGGCCATTGCTCAACGAGCATGAAACTTACTTTTGAGATGCACAACCTCAGATCTTAAGGAAAATTGCCCCTTGCTTGAAGAGAGCTGCATGGCAACGGAAAGTTGCACCTTGTTTGAACGGCACCGCAGCGCATTGAATGGCAACGGAAAGTTGCCCCTTGTTTGAAATAGGACCGCAACACACTGTAGTCAGTCTTTAGAGTGACGAACAGAACCAAACTCTCAGATACAAAGAAGACAAGGATGACCAGAACCATCACATGGACACAGTCAAATTTGAAGTGTTTTACGGTTGGACTTCAGGACGAAGTTGCCTATGTATCCCAAAGATGGGAATCAAGCCTTACGTAGTTCGGGGTGTAAGGTACACTCGTGTATTAACCTCTCCTTTTACGCTCTAACTTTTGCCAAGACCGCCCTTTCTGGGTTTTCAACCTTGCGAGCTTTGTTTTTCTTTTCTTTTCAATTCTTTTCATTTCACTTTTTCTTTTTTCTTTTTTCTTTTTTATCTTTTCTTTTCATTTTCTTCATTTTTCTTCTTTTTCTTTTTTCATTCTTTGCATTTTTCTTTTTTTCTTTTTCTTGCTCTAACTTTTGCCTGGGTCGCCCTTCTGGGTTTTCGGCCCAGAGAGCCTCTCAAGGGTAAAAGTGTAGCTGATCCATGTCAAATGGTTTTGAGATCCTGAAGTCATTTGAATCTAGGAGAATGGCTGTTGTTCGCTGATGATGTAGGAGTCCATCCAATGGGGGGGCTGAATTTGCCCCTCGTGTTGTGGATCGGAACTCAGTTTCCCTTCAGCGATACCTTCTTCTTTCTTTCCTTCTGGGATTTGGCATTCTTGCCAGTCTTTGTTGATTTGTGGAATGATCTATCTTCGGCTCTTCGAGCACAATCTGGCATCTTTTGCCCCTAGTTCGAGCGGTGCTTCTGATCTAGCTTTGCAAGCTTCTTTTGACGACATCTGATCTTCTTGATCTGACTTCCCTGCCCCTAGTTCGAGGGCTGCTTCTGATCCGGCCACACAGGCCTCACCTTGTGGTTGACCATTGAACATTTTGAATCTAAGTTCAAGGTTTGAAAGCAAGGGGTCGAGTATCGAGGCTGAAAGCGATCCTAGGCTGCACAATCTCAAGAGCGATTCCACACAGGTCTTCGCAGGACTGCGCAAAACATTTTTGAAACCTTTTTTGAAAGCAACTAATCGCTCGCGCTGAAGATAATGTAGAACCAATCTGGATCAAGCCAGGATCCTTCTCAGTACTCACATTAACAAACATGATCTCATTCATTAAGGGCTTAGCACGCCTCTCTTTCTCGCAGTTTGATCAAATTTTGCAAATCCCGAGGAATTTCTTTCTCTTCATTTTCATCACAGTGTTTGAAAAGTTTTGAAAAACTTAGGTCAATGCAACGATTTCGAGGCACAGAAAAGTAGGCGAAAAGTGCTGCCGTTTCATTCTAGACTTGTTGCCACAACAGGCTCAATGTAGCAAGAAGCATAAAACATGACAGCCATAGCTGTTTTATTCAGATTTCCTGGTTGCAACTGGCTCCAAGTAGAAACAAACTCAAAAGAAAACGAAAAGACAAACGCAAAACAAAATGGTGATGCCCGAGGTAACACTCCCGGAATCACCCGACCTTTGTACAACAGGACTGACTCGATACAACAAGACAGACCCTTAATCAAAAAGACTGACTCAAGACAATGAGACTGACTCAAAACAAAACTACAGAACTTACTCAACACCCAAGTTAGAAACTACAAAACTAGCATTCGCAAATGCTCAAAACAATGCGTGCCAAACGCCACAACTGAAGTAAACTAAACACCGCCCGTAGGTGGTTCATCCCTTGATCACATTCTTGTATTATCCTCGAAATTTGCTGACCCAGTGATGGTGGACTTCGCCGAGCTTGGCGGGAGGACAACTCCGTTGTCAAACAGATCCTGTACTTCATGACGAAGATGGAAATAGTCGTCGGTAGTATGGCCAGTTTGTTGATGGTAAGCGTAGTACTGGGTAGCATCATATGTAGCCAGAAGAGGGTTCGGGAGAGGCCGAGGCTCAAGGGGTTTGAGATGGCCTTGTCTAACAAGGATTTGGAGAGCTTTGGACAAAGGCATATAGAGGGCATGGAAGACCCTCCGACCTTGGGGTTGGTACTTCAAGGCTTGTGGATTTTTACTGGGCGCACCAGCAAAGAATGGCAACGAAAAGTTGGCTCTTTTTTGTGTGTAGACAGTGTTAATCAAAACAGATTTGGAAAATAAAACCCATTGGCTATTTTCATGTCTTCACAGTGTTAAGCAAAACAGATGTGAAACTAAAATGGTTGGGTGTTAAAGGTGGTGTGTAATTGTTCAACAATGGGAACTGAAATGGTTGCTGGGTTACATAAAAATGTATATTAATCGATGCATACGCTGCAATGTTGACTGAAATGCATAAGATGGTATCTGGAAGGGCAGAATATGTTGGGACATCGTACATTTACACTAGTGTTTGTTCAGTATGTATCTTCACCTTTGTTTGATTGCCCGAAATCTAAAAATAATATTTGCATAATGAAACCTGATACGACTACGGTGGTTTTGGACAATTGTGCAGGATATGATGCGAAACAGCAGTGCTGTTTCCTGAGCGAAGTATTTGAATGTTCACATGAAGGCTGCACGAGGTTGTAGATACGCACTTTTCCCAATCTACAATGCCAACCATTGGACGGTCATGGCGCACAATTCAGAAAGCGGGAATTGGAAACATTACAACTCGATGTGGCCAAGATGTTGAGTGCGCGATGAGCATTACAATGAGGCTCTAAAAGTTGTAAGTGTTGTTTACAAATTTCAGTTTTGAATGTGCATGATGGGCAGATTACTATTTACAAAAGGTTAATGTTACTGTGGACAAAACTGCACTGACATGTGGAAAATGGATAGAAACAATAGGTGGCTGACCATCACAACAAATTTGTGAAGCCTCGAGTTATAGCTGCAGGTGTTGGGGCAGACCTGTTTGATGGCAGTTTTGTATCTGTTGTGGATTGTCCACAACAAGTTCTAGAGTCATAAGTAATGTTCATTTTATTTTGAGTATACTGTTTTGATGATGTATCGCGTAAGTGACGTTGACACCGGTATTTGTGAGTGCAGGTTAGATTGTGGGATTTTCGTGTGCTTCATAATCAGGCAGTACATTCGTGGTGCAGAAGTGAATACTATGATGGACGGTCTGACCCCAACTGGGCTACGAGCTGCAATGGTGGACATGTTCTTAAGTGACCCGGGCAGAGGACTTCGTGGGAGGACATTATAAGAGGTTGAGAAGACATTTGCCAGTGCAGAAGGTGCAACAATAGAATTAGGATGTTTTAGTTTGTTGATGTTTTATCAACGTATATAATATTTTGTTAGTCTGATAACACATAACAGTAGGAGGGAAAAACTAGTTTCATAGACATTACTTTTTTGGTCATGCAGAAGTGCCCAACGGTTTAATCTTGGGTTAGGATCCAGTACTTTTTGGATATGAATGTTGATATTATTTAGTAATTTATTCAAATAGTTTCACCTATTGCATAATAACAGCTTAATGGTGCATTACATTTTCATGTGCATGTGGAGTAGATTATTTTTAAATGGCAGATGGACCTGGGTATGTAAACATGGTGTGATCTATGCAGAAGTTGCACATGATGACACTCAGTTTGGGGAACCTGTTTTACACCATGGGAGTATGGGTGGCTTGATGTATATGGAAGTTGACATGCAAAGACGGTATTGGGTACATGTTTTGTGCAATGACAATGGATTGTAAGCAGCCACAGAAACATTAAAAATCCATTGCCGTTCCGGATACAGGTTGGCAGAGTCCACTTTGGGCGAATGTTCTGGTATGATGTGAACAGATTTGTAAACTAAAACGGCACCAATTCCTCTTTTCATGTCTTCACAGTGTTAATCAAAGCCAGATTTGAAAATAAAATGGTTGTGTTTCAAAGGAGCAGCGTTAGTGTTCAATAGTGGGGACCGAAAATATATGTCCTACCAAACAGATTAAACCAATAACATAAAGTGGATGACTGGTTTCCAAATCTGTTATGATGTCCACAGATTTGAAACAAAAAACGACACCCATTTGCTCTTTTTTGTGTGTAGACAGTGTTAATCAAAACAGATTTGGAAAATAAAACCCATTGGCTATTTTCATGTCTTCACAGTGTTAAGCAAAACAGATGTGAAACTAAAATGGTTGGGTGTTAAAGGTGGTGTGTAATTGTTCAACAATGGGAACTGAAATGGTTGCTGGGTTACATAAAAATGTATATCCTACAAAATAGATTAAACCAATAACAGAAAGTGAATGACTGATTGAAAACAAGGAGGAAAATATTTCGGAAAACAAAATAAAATAGAATCCCAGTTTGTTAACAACAAAATTAAATCATATGGCAGACCACCTATAATGGCTCTTTGCATGTCTTCCTATTGTGATTGCCCACTTTTCCGCAACGACCACAACGTATACGTTGCACTACCTCCCCCTTGGACGGAATTCTCTTCCGTTTGGGCCGACCAAGAGGACACTTGCCATCGGCAGAGCTATCAAACATTCAGCTAGGTTAAACAGTGGCCTCCCCACTGTTGGTATGTGGTATATGGTTCCGCTATAAGTAGCTCGAAATGTATCAATGCAAAATGCGAAGTCTATGGCATCGTAGATGTTTCTCCCACTATTACGGAATGCAACGACAGCATGGGAACCCGTTGATCTGTCACTGAAAACAAGAACATGTCTGCTTGCCGACATCAACCAACACCGATGGGTGGGAGTGGACCTCATAGACATCATCATTAGCCTGGCTCAAGAACATGTCTGCTTGCCGACATCAACCAACACCGATGGGTGGGAGTGGACCTCATAGACATCATCATTAGCCAGGCTCACACACCATGCCTTGCTGTCGTTATACACTGCCACCAATCTTTTCTCCATTTTCGGGGATATCACACCGGCCCATTTACCACATTTAACTCTGCGCTCCGACATCTGCTCCATTATTTGACCCCTTATCATATCGACCAATCTCGTGATAGGGAGATGACGGGCCTTACCAACCCAATTGTTGAAAGATTCAGCAGCATTTGAACACATCTCCCCATATCGTTGGTCCCTTAAAAAAAAATCCCCATTTACGGAGCATAAATTAAAAAGACAAAAAATAAAACATACTGCAAAAAAATGTGGGAATTTTTAAATATGCCATAACCCATTGCGCAGGTCGTGAATTACCTGAAATACGCATTAGACCAGTGTTTGGGGTGTAGGTCTGTCATAAAATCTTCAATCACAGCTGGGTTGGCCTTCTTCAATACCTCCAATTTCTCATTGAAACAAGTAACAGTGGGCGCATATGCACATTCCCGCAACTTCCGCATCAACCCAATTTTGTGCGGTGCATTAACATATTTCATTCGATCCCGCAAGTTCATTTGGAGATGCAACAAACAATATGCATGATGCGCTGAAGGGAAAATAATGGGCATAGAGTGTAATAATCCGACGTGGCGATTAGATATGAAAGTTATTGTTCGCCCACCCCCAACAACTTCTTTCAAATTATGAAGAAACCATTCCCAATTGGCTGAATTCTCGGAATCAACAATAGCAAAGGCTACCGGAAACAATCCTAAGACCAAACATGCAACATAAAAAGTTACGCATGACAAAAGCTATACAACCATCCACGCAAAATAAAGTGCGACACATTTTACAAAATAAAAAGAATAAGCCTACCACTGTGTCTTACATTCCTATTCAGTTTTATTTGAGGAGACCCTATTTCAATGTTCTCAATTTTTTTCCTTCGTTAAATGGAAAAAAAACATTTGTAATGTATAAAAAATGGAAGTATCTATTTACTAGTATGTTCAGAAAATAAGCACTAATGGAATAAAATAACACACCATTACCTTGATTGGCGTCTTTAGCAGTAGCTGCAAGTAAATTACCTTTAAATCTAGCTTTCAAAAACATTCCATCCAAAAATAGCATAGGACGGCGGTGATTGAACCCATCTATACAAGCGCGAAATGATATGAAATACCTAACGAAGCTCCCGATTTTTTGGTCAAACTCAAGGTTAATGTAACTGTTTGGGTTTTTTTGCATAACAGAATTGCTATACCACCTCAGCTGATCGAAGGACATAGCGTGATCCCCGTACACCTCGCCCCTAGCTTTCTCAACACCCAACCATGCCACCCGGTAGCTAATGTCCAGACCATACTCGTTCTTCAAATCAAACACAACATCAGTGGGGCGCGTCAATGGCTTATCGCGCACCCGATCTGCAACAACGGTAGACACCAAATCAGACGCTGTACGAGGGTTCCTAGAAGTATGTACAGCAGCCCCATAAGTATGCACACTATCAAACCTCTTAACACATAACACCCCACTTGACGGTAACATCCTCGCATGAACTGACCGCGGACAATCTGTTGAAGCCGCAAACTTACACACTACCGTAATTCGCACGGAGTCATTTTTAATGTACTTAAATTGAAATCCATGTTCAATAGCATACTTACACAGAACTTCACGGAATTCAGTTGTTCCACCATCAAAACATTGTCCCACATGGGTAATACCATGCGCCCATTACGCCGACAAAAACGTCTTTGATTTGTTCGGACAGTACGTTGGTAACAAATCCATCTGTTCATCCACACACCCATTCCCGCTAACATGCCGTGATATTCCCCCATCGTCTGCGGAATCCAACACGACACGATTACCTCCCACACCAACACTACTTCCCTGAATGAGGACCTCAATGTGATTTATCCCGAACGACTTAGCAAGGCACAACATGTTTTGAATGTCATCGTCGCTATCCACCTTAAACTTCTTATACCCGGGAAAATCAAAAAACAAACATACCGCACCTGGTACCAATCCATCGAACTTTCCACAAATTTCATCAACAATCTTTACATACGACGAATCCTAATGCAACCGAATAAGAACATTAGCTAAACCATACGAACACACCAGCAAAATTCCCCCTTCCATACCTGCACACATTTTGAAGAACCCATTACGGCTGCAACATACCCATGAAACAACCATAACAGAACAGTATGTGTGCATTTGTTGGATTAAACACAGCAGTGCAGGAAAATAAAAAAATTTCCTAACGACCCATCGCAGCCATTGATATAACCAGCGCACCCATCCGATAGACAGATCAGAGAAAACTAAAAAAATTCTGGAAAAAACGACAAACCTTTTCCCGGGGGCTTGAACACAGCAGTGCCACCGCAGGAAGCCACCAACTTGAAATGTCCAATTACAGTGCGAAGAACAGTAGTGGTCGCTGGGGAAGATGACGCTGACCACCGGAAAAAGAGTGCTCACCGTATTCTGCCTCCATGAAAACAATGGTGGAATCAATGTAAATGAAGAAAAACAATGGTAATGAAACCGAAATGGTGGACAACAACAATAAAGAATCAGAAAACAATGTCAATCAAATACATAACAATGAAAGAAAATGTTAATCAGTAAAAATCATCCCCACTAAAAATGTTGAATGAAGAAAATCAGTGGTAATGCATCATAAATGTTGGACAAAAAATGGTGCTCATCGATTTGGGTGTCCCAAAAAC
>NW_021026456.1:4283-15682 GCF_004153795.1 Camellia sinensis
TGTACAGGCACCGGACCGTTGCTAGAAGCGTCGGGGTAAACTCCAGTTTTGTTAAGCCAACCTATGTGCCTCACTGCGAGGTTCCGAGTCCGTTCAAGCTAAGGCTATGGGGGTGTTTTAGTTTCCCTCTTTCTGTTCTGTTTTTGTATAGACTGTCTAGGACACAGTGTTTGCCATCTGCTATTCCTGAACGGTTTGCCGGAGGCTTGTCTTGTCAAGGCATGACCATAAGGCTGACCGGTTGTGGGCTCTGCCAGTATGGGAACACAAACCCTGGTTTTATCGGGGTGCCCTTTTTGACCATTCGACCTAGTGCATATTCGGAATCCGTAGTGACCATTCTAAGCTAGAACAGGTTGCTTACCCGATCGTAAGTTGTTTGAAACCGCTGCGTTCGTAGTGAAACCCTAACTCCTGACAAAATAGGACAGGGAAAACCCTACCCCAACATAGGGGTGTTTTGGCTCTCAATTATCTGTTATGTGCTGTCAGAGTGCGTCTTTACAGGAATGTATGTATCAGTTTGCAAATCTAGGTATCAGGTCTGCGGGCATCAGAATCTGAAGAATCAGTTTTACCCGAGGGTATCAGATTTGAGGCAGAATTTTGGGGGCAGAATTTAGTAGAGGGCACAGTCATCCTACTATGCTCGTATCTGTTTTGGTGAAGTTAGGCTGAGATGCTGCATGTTTTCTCTTTTGCTAGGTAGTCTGGGAACCATAGCTTCAGAAGGCTCCGATATCCCCCGAGGATCATCGAACTTGTGCTAATAGACTTTGTCAGGTCAGAGATTCAGTTCAAAGAGCAATCAGTGTTCCTTTGCCAGAGGCAGGGTAAAAGGGCCAGTCAGGCACAAATCACCAGTTCAGTAGTTACCAGATCAGTGGCCCTTATCCACCCCACCAGTGAACAGTCAGGCTAAGGTCTCAGTTTCTACTGCAGGGATAGATACCAGTCAGTTAGATGGATCAGCAGAACACATCAGGGATGGAGGCAATGATGCGCCAGATGCAAGAAAGTATGAAACTCATGCAGCAAGATGCTGTCCGCCAAGCTGAATTCGCCAAACAGCAGGCTGCGGTCATGGCCCAACAGGCAGAGCTAATCGGCAGATTGCAACAGCAAAACGGAGCATCTGCTTCGCATTAAGCTCCCCCCCACAAGTTGATCCAATACCCGGGGAGACGCCAAATGTCCAAGAAGGTACGGACATTCCGACAGGGCCGGCTCCGCCCCCAATCTTACCCCAGCTGTCTAAAGCACCAATCAACCCATCGGACTCTCCCTTTGAGTTCGAGGTAGACCATATAGCGTTGAAGTTGAGCAAACTTGAAAAGTTGTTCAAGAAATCCCAATGGATAAAGTCCATCCTGGACATTGAGGACGGGTACACCGACGCAGCTGTGACACTGCCGGACAGGTTCAAGATGCCTCACATCGACCGTTTTGATGGGTCAGGAGATCCCATGGTCCACCTGAGTTTGTTTTCAGATGTTCTACGCCCAATGGGCTTGACAAGATTACATAAGCTTTCCCATTTTGGCAGGACCCTGTCGGGTATTGCGGCCATCTGGTACGCCAAATTGGAGGATTCAGTGAAACGAAGCTGGGAGGAGATGGCCGAGGCCTTCGTCGCACAATATTCATACAATACCCAAATCGAGATTACGACCCGTGATCTTGAGACGACGAGACAGGAGCCTAAGGAAAGCTTCTCAGAATTCGTGGCCTGCTGGAGGGCCAAAGCCTTAATGATGACCATTAGGCCAACGGATAAAGATCAAATACGGATGGTTGTGCACAACCTCCAACCCAAACTAATGCAGAAAATGATCGTGCTCCCCTTCCCTACCTTTTCAGATTTGCATGAGATGGGAGTACAGATCGAGGATGCCATGAAACAGGGCCTCATTGACCAGGAGAAGGAGTAGCCCAGGAGGGCGTTTACCCGCAGTTCAAATGCGACCACCAGTGGTGATGCAGCTGCAAGATCTTCTGAAGTGGGCATGGTCACCACCACCACATCAAAAGAAGCTACCCCATTCACCGATGCGTCCGGAAGTAGCTCACAAACGGCCAAATATCCACCCCAAGTCAAGAGGGTTTTCACCCCACTTTATATGCCTTTGTCAAAGGCTCTAGAGGCCTTAATCCGGAAAGGACATCTGAAACCATTGGAACAACGGCCTTTACCTGATCCTCTCCCTCCAAAGCATGACCATACTAGGTACTGTGCGTACCATCAACAAACCGGTCATGACACTAACAGTTGCTTTCGTCTGCGCCATGATGTACAAGATCTATTTGACAACAGGGTCATCCCCGCGCCAGTCCAGTAAAGTCTATCGGCACTCGACCAGTGAACCTGTGGGGGATAATGTGATGTGATCGAGGGATGAACCACCTGCGGGCGGCGTTCAGTTTATTTCAGATATGGTGTATGGCATGCACTGTTTTGAGCATTTGCCAATGCTAGCTTTTGTGCTTTCTGACTTAGGTATTGGGTCAGTCTTGTTGTTTTGTTTTGAGTCTGTCTTTTTGTTTTGAGTCAGTCTCTTTTTGTTTTGGGTCTGTCATTGTTGTATCGTGTCAGTCCTGTTGTATAGGAGTCGGGTGATTCTGGGGGGTGTTACCTCAGGCGTCACCATTTTGTTTTGTGTTTATCTTTTCATTTTGTTTTGTTTTGAG
Organism: Camellia sinensis; assembly: GCF_004153795.1. NCBI lineage: Eukaryota > Viridiplantae > Streptophyta > Magnoliopsida > Ericales > Theaceae > Camellia > Camellia sinensis. Next base: position 6,972 of record NW_021026456.1, read on the forward strand.
TCTGTTTCTTCTAGGGAACCAGTTGTGCCGACAGATTTTGAATGAAACAGCAGTGATTTTCACGCTCTCGTATTTGCTTCTGCCTTGTGCCAGTTATGCCGGAAGTTCTGAATGAGATGGCAGTATTTGACTAAGAACTCTGCCTTTTCTGTGCCTTGAAGTCATTATAATAACCTGAGTTTTTCAAAACCTTTTAAACATTGTGATGAAAACAAAGGGGAAGGAATTCCTCGGGATTTGCAAAACTTTGATCAAATTGAGAGAAAGAGAGGCGTGCTAAGCCCTTAATGAATGAAATCATGTTTGTTAACGTGAGTACTGAGAAGGATCCTGGCTTGATCCAGATTGGTCTCACACCGTCTTCAGCGCGAGCGATTAGTCGCTTTCTTAAAAGATTTCAAAAAAATGTTTTACGTGGTCCTGTGAAGACCTGTGTGGAATCGCTCTTGAGATTGTGCAGCTTAGGATCGCTCTCAGTCTCGAGACTCGACTCCTCATTTTCAAACCTTGGACTAGAACTCAGAAAGTTCAAAAGTCAACTACAATGTAAGGCCTGTGTGGCCAGATCCAGAGCAGCCTGTGAATTAGCGGTAACAAAGTCAGATCAAGAAGCTTGCGAAGCTAGATCAGGAACACCCCTCGAACTAGGGGCAAGAATTTCAAATGTGCTCGAAGAGTCCAAGATGAAGATCGGCAAGAATGCCAAACCCCAGAAGGGAGGAAAGAAGAAGACATTGTTGAAGGACAACCGAGTTCCTATCCACAAACACTAGGGGCAAATTCACCCTCCATTGGATGGACTCTTGCATCGTCAGCGAACAACTGCCATTCTCCTGAATTCAGATGACTTCGGGATCTCAAAACCATTTGACATGGACAAAGCTATACTTTTACCGTTAAGAGGCTCGCTGGGCCGAAAACCCGGAAGGGCGGCCCAAGCAAAAGTTAGAGCAAGAAAAGAAGAAAAAGAACAAAAAAGAGAAAAGAATAAAAGAACCAAAAAGAAAGATGCAAAGAAAAGAACAAAAAAAAAAAAGAAAATCAAAAAAAGAAAAAATTGAAAAAAAAAGGAAGGTGGAAAAAAAATAAAAATTGAAGTTGCATAAAATTAAAAATGGAAAGTCATTCAAGAAACCACTATACCTTAACGATCTATTTGGAAATTAAATAAAAAAGAAGTCCAATCTTCAAACCGGCTTCGCGTAGCGTATAAGTCCAATCTTCAAACCGGCTTCGCGTAGCGTATAAGTCCAATCTTCAAACCGGCTTCGCGTAGCGTATAAGTCCAATCTTCAAACCGGCTTCGCGTAGCGTATAAGTCCAATCTTCAAACCGGCTTCGCGTAGCGTATAAGTCCAATCTTCAAACCGGCTTCGCGTAGCGTATAAGTCCAATCTTCAAACCGGCTTCGCGTAGCGTATAAGTCCAATCTTCAAACCGGCTTCGCGTAGCGTATAAGTCCAATCTTCAAACCGGCTTCGCGTAGCGTATAAGTCCAATCTTCAAACCGGCTTCGCGTAGCGTATAAGTCCAATCTTCAAACCGGCTTCGCGTAGCGTATAAGTCCAATCTTCAAACCGGCTTCGCGTAGCGTATAAGTCCAATCTTCAAACCGGCTTCGCGTAGCGTATAAGTCCAATCTTCAAACCGGCTTCGCGTAGCGTATAAGTCCAATCTTCAAACCGGCTTCGCGTAGCGTATAAGTCCAATCTTCAAACCGGCTTCGCGTAGCGTATAAGTCCAATCTTCAAACCGGCTTCGCGTAGCGTATAAGTCCAATCTTCAAACCGGCTTCGCGTAGCGTATAAGTCCAATCTTCAAACCGGCTTCGCGTAGCGTATAAGTCCAATCTTCAAACCGGCTTCGCGTAGCGTATAAGTCCAATCTTCAAACCGGCTTCGCGTAGCGTATAAGTCCAATCTTCAAACCGGCTTCGCGTAGCGTATAAGTCCAATCTTCAAACCGGCTTCGCGTAGCGTATAAGTCCAATCTTCAAACCGGCTTCGCGTAGCGTATAAGTCCAATCTTCAAACCGGCTTCGCGTAGCGTATAAGTCCAATCTTCAAACCGGCTTCGCGTAGCGTATAAGTCCAATCTTCAAACCGGCTTCGCGTAGCGTATAAGTCCAATCTTCAAACCGGCTTCGCGTAGCGTATAAGTCCAATCTTCAAACCGGCTTCGCGTAGCGTATAAGTCCAATCTTCAAACCGGCTTCGCGTAGCGTATAAGTCCAATCTTCAAACCGGCTTCGCGTAGCGTATAAGTCCAATCTTCAAACCGGCTTCGCGTAGCGTATAAGTCCAATCTTCAAACCGGCTTCGCGTAGCGTATAAGTCCAATCTTCAAACCGGCTTCGCGTAGCGTATAAGTCCAATCTTCAAACCGGCTTCGCGTAGCGTATAAGTCCAATCTTCAAACCGGCTTCGCGTAGCGTATAAGTCCAATCTTCAAACCGGCTTCGCGTAGCGTATAAGTCCAATCTTCAAACCGGCTTCGCGTAGCGTATAAGTCCAATCTTCAAACCGGCTTCGCGTAGCGTATAAGTCCAATCTTCAAACCGGCTTCGCGTAGCGTATAAGTCCAATCTTCAAACCGGCTTCGCGTAGCGTATAAGTCCAATCTTCAAACCGGCTTCGCGTAGCGTATAAGTCCAATCTTCAAACCGGCTTCGCGTAGCGTATAAGTCCAATCTTCAAACCGGCTTCGCGTAGCGTATAAGTCCAATCTTCAAACCGGCTTCGCGTAGCGTATAAGTCCAATCTTCAAACCGGCTTCGCGTAGCGTATAAGTCCAATCTTCAAACCGGCTTCGCGTAGCGTATAAGTCCAATCTTCAAACCGGCTTCGCGTAGCGTATAAGTCCAATCTTCAAACCGGCTTCGCGTAGCGTATAAGTCCAATCTTCAAACCGGCTTCGCGTAGCGTATAAGTCCAATCTTCAAACCGGCTTCGCGTAGCGTATAAGTCCAATCTTCAAACCGGCTTCGCGTAGCGTATAAGTCCAATCTTCAAACCGGCTTCGCGTAGCGTATAAGTCCAATCTTCAAACCGGCTTCGCGTAGCGTATAAGTCCAATCTTCAAACCGGCTTCGCGTAGCGTATAAGTCCAATCTTCAAACCGGCTTCGCGTAGCGTATAAGTCCAATCTTCAAACCGGCTTCGCGTAGCGTATAAGTCCAATCTTCAAACCGGCTTCGCGTAGCGTATAAGTCCAATCTTCAAACCGGCTTCGCGTAGCGTATAAGTCCAATCTTCAAACCGGCTTCGCGTAGCGTATAAGTCCAATCTTCAAACCGGCTTCGCGTAGCGTATAAGTCCAATCTTCAAACCGGCTTCGCGTAGCGTATAAGTCCAATCTTCAAACCGGCTTCGCGTAGCGTATAAGTCCAATCTTCAAACCGGCTTCGCGTAGCGTATAAGTCCAATCTTCAAACCGGCTTCGCGTAGCGTATAAGTCCAATCTTCAAACCGGCTTCGCGTAGCGTATAAGTCCAATCTTCAAACCGGCTTCGCGTAGCGTATAAGTCCAATCTTCAAACCGGCTTCGCGTAGCGTATAAGTCCAATCTTCAAACCGGCTTCGCGTAGCGTATAAGTCCAATCTTCAAACCGGCTTCGCGTAGCGTATAAGTCCAATCTTCAAACCGGCTTCGCGTAGCGTATAAGTCCAATCTTCAAACCGGCTTCGCGTAGCGTATAAGTCCAATCTTCAAACCGGCTTCGCGTAGCGTATAAGTCCAATCTTCAAACCGGCTTCGCGTAGCGTATAAGTCCAATCTTCAAACCGGCTTCGCGTAGCGTATAAGTCCAATCTTCAAACCGGCTTCGCGTAGCGTATAAGTCCAATCTTCAAACCGGCTTCGCGTAGCGTATAAGTCCAATCTTCAAACCGGCTTCGCGTAGCGTATAAGTCCAATCTTCAAACCGGCTTCGCGTAGCGTATAAGTCCAATCTTCAAACCGGCTTCGCGTAGCGTATAAGTCCAATCTTCAAACCGGCTTCGCGTAGCGTATAAGTCCAATCTTCAAACCGGCTTCGCGTAGCGTATAAGTCCAATCTTCAAACCGGCTTCGCGTAGCGTATAAGTCCAATCTTCAAACCGGCTTCGCGTAGCGTATAAGTCCAATCTTCAAACCGGCTTCGCGTAGCGTATAAGTCCAATCTTCAAACCGGCTTCGCGTAGCGTATAAGTCCAATCTTCAAACCGGCTTCGCGTAGCGTATAAGTCCAATCTTCAAACCGGCTTCGCGTAGCGTATAAGTCCAATCTTCAAACCGGCTTCGCGTAGCGTATAAGTCCAATCTTCAAACCGGCTTCGCGTAGCGTATAAGTCCAATCTTCAAACCGGCTTCGCGTAGCGTATAAGTCCAATCTTCAAACCGGCTTCGCGTAGCGTATAAGTCCAATCTTCAAACCGGCTTCGCGTAGCGTATAAGTCCAATCTTCAAACCGGCTTCGCGTAGCGTATAAGTCCAATCTTCAAACCGGCTTCGCGTAGCGTATAAGTCCAATCTTCAAACCGGCTTCGCGTAGCGTATAAGTCCAATCTTCAAACCGGCTTCGCGTAGCGTATAAGTCCAATCTTCAAACCGGCTTCGCGTAGCGTATAAGTCCAATCTTCAAACCGGCTTCGCGTAGCGTATAAGTCCAATCTTCAAACCGGCTTCGCGTAGCGTATAAGTCCAATCTTCAAACCGGCTTCGCGTAGCGTATAAGTCCAATCTTCAAACCGGCTTCGCGTAGCGTATAAGTCCAATCTTCAAACCGGCTTCGCGTAGCGTATAAGTCCAATCTTCAAACCGGCTTCGCGTAGCGTATAAGTCCAATCTTCAAAATATTTCTGCATATCATTTTGCATCCTGCCCTTAAACTACGCTGGTTTGATTCCTTGCAAGGGGGTACGTAGGCAGCCTGCGGGCGCAACCATTTATTTGTCTGTACTTTGTTTGTTTGTCCAAACTCTTCGGCCTTGTAAAAAATGGGTCGTCTCTAGGCTTTGACATTCACTCCCGTCACTTCTTGACTTCCGAGTTCTGTCAAATAGGGGCAACTGTAGACACCCCATTTTTTACCGCCTTTAAGACTTGGACGCGACTGAAGGTTTTGAAAGATGCGCAGGGCAAAGGTTCAATTTCTTCGGCAAGGAGAGAGAGTCAAATCTCAACTTCATACCCCTTTTTGGACCAAAACAATCTTGATCAAAACATTTTAGACCTTGAAACCCTCTCTTTCAAAAATATTTTTGAAATAAAGTTTCTACGATGTCCCGACGCTCGCATTTTGTTAACTGTCGCGCTTTTCGATAAACCGAGTGAGGACAAAGTGGAAATGAATGAAGGAGAGATGAACTCTTTTGAAAAATCATTCAAAACACCTTGTTTAGGGGTTTGGAGTTGAAGAAAAGAGGAGAGGAGAGAAGAAAACAAGGTTGGGAGAAGTTCAGCATGGATCCGGGTAGGACCGAATCTGCGCGGCTTCATGAAAACTGGCATAACGTTTTTCACAGGAGGAATTTTAATACAAGGTTTGCGCCATTGGAAAGCTAACTTCCGGGGCTTCAATTTGGACACTTGAATGGCTAACATTGGACTTCCCAATCACCGGCTGGCCACCTTTCTTTCTGATAGAACGATTTTTTGTTCCGAAAAGTAGCAGGCCGACCACCTATTTGGTGAATGGCCTTTTTTGCCCTTTTGAGCTGGCCGGCCATGATCCTTGTCCCAAGTGCATTCCAGCCATGTATTTTGTTTTGCACTTCACCCATGTCCGAAGGTTTGGCCTTTTGGGGGGGAAACTTGAATTTCAAATTTTCCCCCTTTTCTCCACTCCTTTGCCTATAAAACCAGCCCCTCCCCTTTAGTTTTAAGGGTTATAAAGTTTGGTTTAAGCCTCCTACATTGTATCTCTCTCTCTCTCTCTCTCTATACTCCAACCCTCAAAACCTCTCAAATCCTACATCCATTCTACTCCATCTCCAAGCCAACCAATCCACACTCCATTCCAGCAGCTTCAAGGCCATTTCCAGAGGTCAAGGGCTTCCAAACTTGGTCCAAGGGTTGTTGAAGCATTGGTCTTCAAGGGTAAGTCTTCTATCTCTCTCATTGGCCCTATTTTTGCTCAATATATTAGCTCCTCTTGCTTGCATATTTGGGCTCCAACCCTAACTGAAAATAGCATTATTTTGAGCTCCTTTTCATGTTTGTTTAAGGGCCTCTCCCTGTTTGAGGCTTCCTTTTTACACTTGCTTCTTTACCTCTCTTGTATGCCTCTTTCTTGCATAGTATTTTAGGCCTATTTGTAAACTGTTTTGAGCTTGGTTATAAACTGTAAAGTGGCTTATTTTGAGCCTTTATTTAACATTGTTGAAGAGCTCTTCACTGTTTTAGGCTTCCTTTTGTCACTTGCATCTTTATCACTCTTTTGGCCTTATTTTTGCATGTTTTGTTAGCCCCTTGTGCTTGTATTTTTGGGCTCTAGTCCGAACTGTAAATAGCCTTATCTTGACCCCCTCTTCATGTTTTATCAAGGGACTTTTACTTTTTGAAGCTCCATTTTTGTTCTTTGTGTTTAAACCTCTTTTTGGGCCTTATTTTGCATAGTATTTTAAGCTTGCATGTGCACTATTTTGGGTTTGGTCACTAACTTTAAAATACCATGTTTTGGGCCCCTCTTCAACTTTGTTGAAGGGCCCTCCTCTGTTTGAGGCCAGAAACCATCACTTGCTTCTTTGTCTCCCTTTTGGCCCATTTCTTGCACAATAGTTTAGCCATACTTCTGTTTGTTTTCGTGGCTTATTGTAAACTGTAAAATGCTTCATTTTGAGCCCCTCTTCAACTTTGTTGCAGGGCTCTTGGCCATTTAGGGCCAGAAGATGCTACTTGCTTCATTATCTCTTTTTTGGGGCCATTTTTACATGTTAACTTAGCCCTATTTGTGTTCACCTTTTGGCATTTCTTAAAACTGTAAATATTCTTTTTTTGGGACTTTCTTGATTCTATCTTCACACTTCGTGTTCAAATAATGCATGATTTGCATAGCCATAGGTCATTCCATGTACCTAATTTCATGTTTCGGGTCTCATTCCATGTATCGGGTGCCATGTTTCCATGTTCTGGGGCCGTTTTGCATCATATTTTGCTACTTCAATTTGCATGCTAGTATGCCATATTCCATGCCTTGCCATGTCTTGTTAGAGTGGCATTTGGTGCCTTAGGGTCTGTCCTCGATTTGCGTGCATGTGTGCACGCATTTCGAGTGTCTCATTTTTCATCTTATGGCTACATATGGGAGTGTGGCTGAGGTCCACTCGTGTTGGTGTAAGTCCATTGTGCATTGTGTATGCCATTTCATTTTATAGCATTGCGTATGATAGGTTGTATGTTAGAGCATTGCGTATGCCTTGTTACATCGTGCATTGTGTATGCCATCTCATAGCATTGTGCATGCTAGGTTGTATATTAGTTGCATTCATGCATGTCATGCATATTGCATTGTGCTTGGGATAGGAGTTAGCCTGACCACGGGAAACGAGGGACGTTTCGTACTTAAAGTGACGGAACGTGTCTCAATTCCCAGTCACTAACACTCCGGATTATCCATGATGGAGTTTAGGTTTTGTTGTGTTTATATGTGCATTCATTTCATATTGAGTCGTGCAATTCGACTCCTCGACCATCATGCATCGATATGCGTGTTGGTGACACGAGGATCAAGGACTACACTCCTTGAAGAGTAGTCATGCATACATATGTGAAAATACTTTGCCATGCCCCTTTGTTGCTCTCTGTTGCAGCAAATCAGAAATCGGCAGCCTTCCGGAGCTTGGCACGCATTCCAAGAACAATTGCAAACAGAGGCAAACCGGGGCATCGCGAGGGATTCTCCGCACAAGGCAACCCGAGTATGCATCATTCATCATCCGGAGCAGATTTGAGGCAGTCCCTGACTTGCATGCCTATTTATTGCTTTCCTAATTTAATTTGTTAATTAATTAGGGTTTTATAATTATTTGGACTGTAATTATTTATTCGAGACTGTATTATTTATTCAGACCCTCCGAGCGAGGGCACAACTGTAATAAGTGTGCGTGTGTGTGATGTATGTCTTCCAACCCCACGTCTTTCTCCCTTTTATTTACCCGCTTATGATGGTTAGATTAGGGCATGTTTCAATTAGCATACAATATGATAGCATGCTTGCATTCATTCATCTGTCTTGCATGCACCGGGCTCGGCGCATCATACTAACTGCATTGAATTTTCAATTCCAATTTGAATACATGTTAGCTGTAGCATTTCATATGCCATGTCTAGAATAGCCGAGCCTGCTATAAGTTGCACTCTTGCATGTGTTGCATTAGGCATTTCTGTATAATTAGGATCATGCATGGATTTCTAATTAGCTTCTGTTTGGCTTAGAGTACTCGGTAAGTTTTATGCTTTAGCATCCTTGCATGCGTGTGAGTGACTGCCATGAATAGCATGCTTACCATGAGGCTATATGCTTATGTGATATAACTGCCTGAATGCCTGTGGGTGAAGGTTGGGTTATTTGAATTGGAACAATTCATCAAATGTGTGTTTTAAGCCCACTAGATAGTGGCAAAAATCATGTTTTCTAAGCCCACCCGAGGGTGGCAAAATCCACGTCTTAGCCTACATACGAGTAGCACCATCAAACCATCTTTCAAAAACAAACATGAAATGTTTCGTTC
>NW_021026456.1:15732-63800 GCF_004153795.1 Camellia sinensis
ATTCAAATTTTTTGGAACAATGCATGTTTTCTTTGAAGGATGCAACTTTTTATTTTACTTGGTCTTGTGATCTATAAGTTTTTGAACCATGTAAAATACCAATGATATATTCTTTGATTTTTTTTCTGTTCTTTTATTTATGCAGGTTGTGTTTCCCCCCAACACCCCCCCCAAGAAATTAGTAGGTGGAGTTGTATATTTAAAGTCATATTTTGGAAATTAGTGAATCATATGATTTTGATACTTTTCTTAGTTTGTACGTTTGTCAGGTTGTTATTAGCTTGATATGATAGAAGTTGTATGCAGGTTGTTCAGTGTGTGGATGTTAGTTTTTTTTCCTTAATTCATAGTTGCTGCTTCTGCTTGATTTGTTCACAAGTTGCCACACTTTATAAGCTACTACCTTTGTTCGGAGGTGCATACGGCTAGGCAAGGTTATGTTCTTGTGTGTGTGCATATATATATTAAAAATAACTTTCTACGGCATGCAAAATTATGCCGTGAAAAGTGTAATGATTTATGGCATGCAAGAAAATGTCGTAAAATATTATATACGGCATACAAAGTATGTCATAAATATATTAAAAATAACTTTTTACGGCATGCAAAATTATGTCGTGAAAAGTGTAATAATTTATGGTATGCAAAAAAATGTCAAAAAAGATTATATACGGCATACAAAGTATGCTATAAATATATTAAAAATAACCTTCTACGACATGCAAAATTATGCCATGAAAAATATAATGATTTACGACATGTAAAAAACGTCGTAAAAAATTATATACGATATACAAAGTATGTCTTTAATGTTTAATTTATTACTTTTTACAACTTTACCTGCATGCCGTAAATGATGTTCAACTTTCCACGACATGTCATACAATGGCATTTGTGTGCATGCCGTGAAAGAGTTTTTACGGCATGCATTGCAAGCCGTGAAAATTCAATTTTGTTGTAGTGATAATAGCTTTGGGCATGTTCCTTTTATCTGATTGGACTTCTGTGGCCCTCAATGAGTCTGACAATCGATCCTTTCTTGTTAGAATCCTCAGGAAATCCCTCAATGTTAATAGGAAAAGGTGGCCTGATCAAGACTCTTACTCTACCAAGCATTGGACCTGTTCTTTTGGGTGGTGTATGCAGATCAAGCACCGCAGGTGGTCTGAATCTCTCTGTCAATACAACTTGATACATTATTGTCTGAATGCACATTCAGAATGGTTGGAAAAATTGATTGGCGGTTTCAGCCTTACTAATATGCTAGACTGGTTGGATTATGTGGAAACGATGAAATTCACAGATGGCTTAAGAGACCTTATCTTCGAGGAGATGGAAATGTAATCTCAGATGGCTGATGATTTAGAAGCTGCCAAAGAGATATCTGTGGCTAGAGGTGATTGGGTTCTTCAAATTGAAGGTTGCACCGAGTTACTCCCTTGGATCGATGAGGTCAACTTCGATGCGAGCCTTCTATTGTGGCACACTGCTATTGATCTCTGTTTTCACACTCGTAGAGCAAGCACAGATGCTAATACTAAGGATAACAATGCTGATGATAGGGATGTTTGTCTTTTATCTAAGCTTTTGTCAGATTACATGTTATATATTTTGATTATGCAGCCCACAATGATGTCTTCTGTGGCAGGTATTGGGAAAATAAGATTCAGAGATACCTCTGCCAAAGCCAAGAGATTCTTTCGTAGAAGAAAAACTAGAAAGGCGGAGAAGGAGAAGAAGTTCAGTCTGAATAATATCTTCACTGTTGAAAAATATTTATGCAGCTGCAAATCATGTATGGATATGCTTCGCTTCAAGAAATGCTGTTGCAAAGAGAAAACAGGATGGGATGAAGTGCACAAACAAGCTTGTAGAAGTATCCTTGATGTTGATACAGAAGTTAAACCTGTTGCTATTAGGGGTAATAGAAGCAAATCAGTGTTGTTTGATGCTTGCATTCTGGAAAAAGAGCTGCACAAATTAGTAGAGGAAAGGAAATGGGAAAGAATTAGCAAAGTTTGGGTTGAAATGTCGTGCTACGCTGCGTGTCATTGCACACCCAATAGTCATGCAGCAGAACTGAGTAAAAGTGGGCAGCTCATTACTTTGGTTTGGTTATTGATGGCTCATTTTGGCTTGGGGGATCAGTTTCAAATTCGTGAAGGCCATGCAAGGGAAAAACTAATTGCGGAGAAGTAGCTGAATTGATTTGCTGCATCAATCAGTTGAAGGTGTTGTCTTCTTTGGGAAATCTTCCTTTATCCTAGTCATTATTAGTAAAAAAGGAACATGTTTATGTTTTCCAGCATGAATTTGGCTTTTGGTCTATATCACTTTGTTGATTAAATTTGCAGTACAACTTAATTCTTTATTGTGTTTATGTTTTCCAATATGAATTTGGCATTTGGTCTCTGTACTCTTGTTTAAATTTGTAGTACAACTTAATTTTTGCTGTTTTGGTGGAAAATATTTTTCTATTGAAAACAAACGGAGTTTTATATCTCAATATTCAACGGAGTTCTAAGGATCTAGAAAACTTGGTTCTTCAATTTGTATAGTTTAAGCATTGGCATTGGGATTTTTGTCTGATTCTAAACTTCTACTGTATTGATACAAGTATATCATCATTTGAGACCAGATGCCATAAAATTTGTGACTTGTGCTTTTGGGCGAATTCTAAGTATTGAGGCAAACAATTTCGTGATTTAAATATAATTTTATTTTTGCAATTGCTTTGTCAAGAAATTTAGGTTTTAGTTCTGACATTTTTCTTAGTGACTTGTATGTTAGTAGTTGGGTAAATTACACTTTGTACCAATTCCAATTTGTTTGCTACACATGAACTTGTGACAGTCAACCCACACTTTCCTTCAAGTGTCAATGTCTCCCTTTTGTTACTCTGCTTTTTAACATAATCTAATCATGTGACAAACTTGTGACTACGAAATGAGGGTAAGAAAGAAAAATTATTCTCATTTCTCACCAATATACACTTTTATTTCATGTGATACTAGTGTAAACCCGTGCTATGCACGGGATTGATTTAATAATGTATACATTTTTTAATAACGCATTAATTATATCCTGAAAATAGAGCTTTTGAAATCAAAACATGCAACAGAGAAATCAAAGCGAAAGGAAGAGAAATTGACAGAAGACTATGTTATTGTAGAAACAAAGTTTTGTGATTCCACTCTACAAAACTCTAATTCATCTCCTTAATGGTTCACAATATGCAATTTGTTCTGGCTGAATATAGTCATAATTTGATGTAAAATTTTGGGACAAAATGTGTGTAGGCTTAAAGTGGGAGTGATTTTCCTTATTTGCCCTTATTTCGTAATCATATGCTTGTCATATAACTGACTTCCATTAAAAACTTATCCCGTGGAATAACAAAAGAGAAGTATTGACACTTAACTAAAAACGCAGTGGATTGATTGTCACAATTTCATGTGTAAGTATCAAAATGAGATTTTGTGCAAAGTGTAAGGATGTAAAGTGTAATTTACCCTTACTAGTAAGATTAAGGCACAAGTCAAAATCTCTTTATAAATTCGAATTCAAAATCTCATTCAACTTGTCTGCAAGCTTGGTAGAAAATAGCTATATGGATAAAAATGTCCATAAAATAGCTCAAATATGGGGATTAGAATCTAGTGGAACATAAATCTAAATATATAGGACTTATTAAAATATAAAAATATCTTATCGACTGATTAAATCATAAGTCTATGAAAGAGGATTTTTCACTAAATCCCCCACAAAATGTTTGTTCATCATTATTAGCAACTTGACTGATTGAATTATAAGTCTATGAAAGAGGATTTTTCACTAAATCCCCCACAAAATATTTGTACATCATTATTAGCAACTTGACCATGTTGTCTTTCTTGTGTGGATTGCATTGATGTGAAGAAAAATAAAAATAAGTTAATTACTTAAAAGTTTTATTTACAAATGTTATGGCAGTTTAGGTTCTATTTAAATTTTTTTAACCAATAAGTTATATTTAATAAAACTGAGAATGTTATCATTTTTTTTAATTTTTAAAACTAAGAACATTATTAAATTTGTATAGTAATATTAAAAATAATTGTTTCACTAACTGGTGAAAAAAAAAACATTCTACTTATTGGTTTGATTCAACTATCCAATAAAACCGAGAACATTATTAGTGTTTTCCAGTTTTAAAACTAAAAATATTATCATTTTTTTCATTTTTGAAGTTTTTTCCCCCCAGTTTTGTACATCAATGTTTCATCATCATGCTTCTTTATACACACAAAATTTTAATTTTTGCACAAAACAAATAATTCAATATTTTTTAATTTTTTCAAAAAAAAAAAATCTGTTTGGTTTCAGTTTTCAAAATTTACTTTTCAGAAAATTTTACTTTTTTATTTTCCGTAACTTTTTGTTTTCATTGAATTTTTTAAATATTTTAAGCAATTTTTTTTTAAAAATTTTTAGACACACCTAACATAAATACACTTAAAAAGTATAATATTTGCGAAAAAAATCTTTAAAAAATTCACTAAATATCAAAAGTACAAAAAGCAATACGAAAATTCAGTACATTTTTCATATTTTTGTGTATTTATTAATTTTTTAAAATATTTTTTACAAATATTTTACTATTTAGATACATCTAAGTAAGGTGCATCTAAAAAGGTTTTAAAAAAATTGTTTAAAATTTTAAAAATATTCACTTAAAAAAAACACAAAAAACAAAAAACTCGATTTCTAGAAAATTGAATTCAGAAAATTGAAACAAAACACACTGATTAGTTTTTTTTTTTTAGTTTTTTCAATTTGAAAGTTGATATTTTAAAATTTTGAAAATCAAAATAAATTTTAAATCATCATGTTCCTTTATAGATAATCATAAATAATGAATAATCATTATTTGAAAGGCAATTCCGACTATTAAAAATTTAATGGGATTTGAAGGTCCAAAAAATCATAGATAAGATTTAATAGAATATAAGTTTATAAATTAAGACTTGTGTGTAAATATCTAAAAAAATAATAGATGATATAAGGTAAATTGTGGTAACGTATTTTGGATCACCTTGATAGACCTATCCTCATAAATTGAACTCATGACGTTCAGGTTGCAAATTGGAATGGAACAATCTTATCACTATACCAAGACTCGCCCAATTGGGATCTACTGACATGTAACGCCCTCAAAAATAAACCCATCAATCATATATTTTGACATATGAGAATAAAGCATAATTACATTTCATCAGAGTATTCATTACAAAATGTATCACATGTTGACAACAAAAGTAAATGCCCTATAGGCTTACAACTTTCCAAGCCAACACTTGGTTACAAAAGAGTGAGTACTAACTCAAAACAGATAATAAGCCCTTGGCTTGATACACATGTAATACAAAAATGTAATCACAAAAGATGTCCCAGCCACGAAGTCTCTCAAGCTACGTCCTTGGAGGTGGCATGCTACCTGTACCTGAAAATGATGTCCCATATAGGATGAGCCAACGCCCAGTAGAGATATGCTAAACATGATATGAGCAATAACTAAAACATTAGCACTTGATAAATGTCTAACCCTTATAACCAATCATACAGTACATTCCAGTTCCATAATCCTTCACTTAACAAAACCCAACTTATAAACATGGCTCAGAACCTGGCCAGACGACTTAAGCGAGACTACATCTCAAGCCTACAATACTTCAAACTGCCATTTTACGAAAATTGCGTTCGCGGGATTCGGCACGCATGTGTAATTAATTTCTCATGGCCATTTTACGGAAATTCCATCCGCCGGACTCGACACCCATGTATAGATGTTTTCGGATTGCCATTTTACGGAAATTTCATCTGCGGGATTCGACACCCATGTATAGATGTTTTGAATTGCCATTTTACGGAAATTGCGTCCACGGGATTCGGCACCCATGTGTAATTATTTTTGAATGGCCATTTTACGGAAATTTCATCTGCGGGATTCGACGCCCATGTATTCAAATACTCAACTTGATTAGTTTTAATTCACCTAATTATCATGCAGTGTCTACGACAATCAAGACTATCCTCCACCGATAGCCCAAAGCAGTTATTTCTAAACAGATAATAAATGCACGAACAGATAGATTATCAACATTTTCAAAGGTGAGTGATTAATGAATCTAACTCCACCATTCAACCACATAATGAGCCAATTTCATTATTCCCAACTCAATTTCATAAATCCATAACATTCTAAAAATAATTATACAAATTAATTTATAACAAAAATTAGGGCTTTCTCCCATTTTTTCTCTACAATGACCCGAAGGTCCCAAATATCCTCAACAACAACAACAACATCATTTTAAGACCCAAGATACACATTATGAGTCAAATAACCAAACCCCTCTTTATTCATTTGAAACCCTAACATCCCAAAATCACCCAACTTTAACATTAAATCAAAATGACTAAATATTTATGTCAAAGATCATAAAGATGAGTAGTTATCTCTACCTCAAGTTCGGAGCTCAAGGAAGAAAATGAAGAAATTCAAAGTGCTCCAAATCAAGAAATTTTTGGATTGATAGGAAGCCCACACCAAGCTCTGCACTTTTTATAAAGGCTCAAGGGTAGGAGATTACTCTAACTAGATCAAATCCTAGAGAGAAGGTAGAGTTTTAGAGTGAGGTGCTCTCCAATGATGGTTTTCAAAAAGTAAGAGAGAGAGAGGAAATCAAAAAGTGATCCAAAAAGGTGAAACTCGAACTGATATAAAAGTTGCCCCGCTCGAGCGTAGAACGCCCCGCTCGAGTGTCAGACACAGACTCAAGCTCGAGCGTGAAAAGCGCCGCTCGAGCGTGAAAAGCGCCGCTCGAGCGTCGATTGCACACCTGCAGAAGTTTTGCAGACATGGTCCCCGCTCGAGCGTCAAACTCCCTGCTCGAGCGGAGGGACAAAAATCAAAGGGTCACGCTTGAGCGTCAAAACTCCCACTCGAGAGTACGAAGACCTGCAGAAAAAAAATACTGGGAGATGGAAATTTACGCTCGAGCGTCAAAACGCCGCTCGAGCGGAGAAGCAACTACAAAGGGCCCGCTCGAGCGTCAAAAGCCCCGCTCGAGCGTGAAGGCCAAATTTTGGGCATCAACTTTTGGTTTCAAAGCACAACCAACCTGTTTCAAACCTGCCCAACACAACCTAAGACTCAAATACAAAGAGTAAAGGATGGAAATGAGAATGAGACAACAACACAACCGCGGAACCTAGTCCAGAATACAATAAATAAAGGAAGGACAAACCGGGATCGCTATATGACAAAAATAAATCAGAATTTAAAATCCCTTACTAATAAAAAATGAAAAACCTCAGGGAGAGAGATAGTATATTTTACCCTTAACTATTCAATTATTTTTATTTTTGGTTTGTAGAAGATTATGGTCATCCAATGTTGTTGTATATATTTGTTGGCTGTATAATTTATAAAAGCCATTTGTTTCGTTTTTTTTTTTTTGCACATAATTTTTTTTTTTAGTTTTTTCAATTTTAATGTTGATATTTTAAAATTTTGAAAATCAAAATAAATGTTAAATCATCATGTTCCTTTATAGATAATCATAAATAATGAATAATCATTATTTGAAAGGCAATTCCGACTATTGAAAATTTAATTGGATTTGAAGGTCCAACAAATCATAGTTAAGATTTAATAGAATATAAATTTATAAATTAAGACTTGTGTGTAAATATCGAAAAAAATAATAGATGATATAAGGTAAATTGTGGTTACGTATTTTTGATCACCTTGATAGACCTTTCCTGATAAATTGAACTCGTGATGTTCAGGTTGCAAATTGGAATGGAATAATCTTATCACTATACCAAGACTCGCCCAATTGGGATCTACTGACAAAAATAAATCAAAATTTAAAATCCCTTACTAATAAAAAATGAAAAACCTCAGGGAGAGAGATAAGTATAATTTACCCTTAACTATTCAATTATTATTATTTTTGGTTTGTAGAAGATTATGGTCATCCAATGTTGTTGTATATATTTGTTGGCTGTATAATTTATAAAAGCCAATCGGAGAGTGACACGTGGCACTTAAAGGGTAATGGGGGAAATTAATGCAAGTCTCCAATCATAGTCGGACATGTGGCAGTTCATATTGGTAATAATGGATCTGTGTAGCACTGGAGCAGTTGAGAGACACAATATGATGTGGCCTAACGACTGCTCATAAATTTAACTTCAAAATCAGGAGGGAAGCCTAACTGCAAAAGTGGCATAGTGGGACTGACTGTGAGAGAGCATGTTCAGCAATCATGGGAGGACGCTTCGACGGTTGGAAGCCCACTCCGACGGTTACCACTGGGAAGTATAAATAGCAAGTAAGGCCCCAGAATGAAGCCCCTGAACTTAGATCTAGAAACCAGTTTATTTACTTCATTTTCATTCCAGTTTTACATTTCAAGTTCTTTACATTTCTA
The DNA here is from genome assembly GCF_004153795.1 of Camellia sinensis. Classification (NCBI taxonomy): domain Eukaryota; kingdom Viridiplantae; phylum Streptophyta; class Magnoliopsida; order Ericales; family Theaceae; genus Camellia; species Camellia sinensis. Next base: position 24,213 of record NW_021026456.1, read on the forward strand.
GCACTTCAATTCTTGTACTACACTTCATTTCCTAGAAGTAGTTTTTCAGTAGTTTGTTGTTGTGAACCTCGTCGAGGCTGGGTCATTGTAACTTCATTGTAAGTTTTCATTTGCTTAATGAAATTCGATTTCTGAATTATATTTACTTGTTATTATTCATAATTTTCTTCTAAACAAGCCATCAGTAAAAGTCCTTTTCATTGAGGCTGAAAGAACTTCAACACAATCACTTGATAATTGGTTGGCAATTATAAATTCTGTAAGGACTGATTGATCCTTGCTGGCACGCTTAAATTTACACTATTAACCCTCGACAGCCAAAAAAACCAACATATATTTTTGGCACGCCCAGTGGGACATTTAAAATTGACTAGACGTAGAGCAAGAGGAGAAAACGAATGCCTGGAAGAGGGTGTGGAAGGAGAGGTAGAAATACCTAACCCAAAAGACAATGTGATGGATGCATCTATCCCATCAGATCCTCCGCAAATGGTCGAACATACCAACACTTCAGAATATACAACACATGTCCAACACACTGGACCAGGCCATGAGACTGGACCTTCAAATGTTCCTTCTACCCAACCACTGAATCTGTGGAGAGGTTTAGTAGATGGTGTGTGACAACAACTAATGTATACAATAGAAAGATGGGCAACATCCTTTTTGGATCGAATGAATTCTTATCAACCAACTGTTGTAAGAAAAATTGAAGAAAATATAAATAGTCATCAGCAATGATTAGTTCGAGATAAACAGCCTATGCAAAATAACGGACAAGTCAATGGTAAAACTAGTAGTCATAACCATGAGAGGTCATCACCTGTGCCTCAATCATGGTATGAAACTCCTTCGAGATCGATGGCCGATCAGAATGTACCATTCTCTACCAGCGAAACCATACAATTTGGTGGATCTGGGCCAACCCAGGGTAATGGCATGAGGGCATTTCCAAATCCTATGTTTGAAAACATGCCTGACACAAGGGGTTTCACCAACCCTGTGTTTGAGTTTGCACCAGGGGGTTGGAAGGATTTCCTGCAATTAGAAGAGAAGCAACACCTGCTTCTCTTCCTGTGGTACCTTTCGCAGGGCAAGCCCCAAGAGGCCTACCATACCTTTAATAGCAGCCAGTACAGCAGGGACAACCAATGCTGAATATACCCATATATGGACCAAGAGGCCCACAAACACATGGTGGTCTTCCAAACCCTGCGCTTGTCCCTCCAATAGTGGTCCAACCAGCACAAAATATGGTTCCAAGGGACCAAATTGCGAATATAGTTAGAGAAATGTGTGGACCTATGGCTCAGGGGGTCCAGACACCAATATATAGAAAACCTTACCCAAAGTGGATGAATAGAGTACATGAGTATCCTAGGGTGTTTAGAATATCAGACTTTGCCCTCTTTTATGGTAATGGAAATCAGTCAACAATAGAACACATTGCTAGATTTATAAGCCAGTGTGGTGAGTTTGCTAATAATGATTATATCAAAGTGAAACTTTTTCAAAGTTCTTTAACTAGAGTAGCCTTCGTATGGTACATAAACCTTACACCTGGCTCTATCCAAACTTGGCAGCAAATAGAGGAAGTTTTTCATGCCCAATTTTTCCAAACAGAACCTGAAGTCTCTATGGCAGACTTGGAGAGATTAAGCCAAAGGAATGATGAGAAGACTGCTCAGTTTATTGCCAGATTTAAAAGGGCACGAAACAAATGTAGGGTCATGCTACCAGAGCCTGAATTTGTAAGATTGGCTTAGAATGGCTTGGAATTTAGGCTTCGAAAGAAGTTTGATTCAATTGAGTTTCGAGACTTAGTAGAGTTAACCTATAAGGTGTCTAGATGTGAAACTTTACTCAAGGAAGAGCAAGATCGAAGTAATGCATCATACTTGACCTACTATAGGGACCCTAATTACGAAATTGATGCAGCAGAGATAGTAGGAAAAGAACCTATGACTTGTGAGGCATTAATTCAGAAATACAGTACAATAGACCAGCAGTTTAAAAAGAACGACCTGCATAGGAAGTATTCTTTTGACTTAACAAAAGCAGGTGACATTTTTGATCATTTGCTTGCAGTAAATTTCCTAAAGTTACTAAAGGGAGTCAAGATTCCTACCTTGGAAGAACTTAAAAGGAAAACTATACTGTAAATGGCACAATTCTTGGTCTCATTCAACTAAAAACTATATTGTTTTCCAAGATAGGATCCAAGAACAGATTCGGAAAGGAAGCTAAAGTTTCCAGCCAAGTCTGAGAAAGCTATGGGAATTGACACCAACCTGTTTCCAAAAATTGGAGAGGCTGCAGCCAATGTTGTCATGCCAGATTTCCAAAACCTATCCCTGAAAGAATTAGAGGAAGTCACTGTGCAGATGTATGTAGCTAGCCAGGCTGCTCTCAGAAAGAACACAAGAAGCTCACCAACTGATGGACAAAGCTCTGCAGGCCTAAAAGAAAGCTCTAGTGAAGAAATGCTGTATGATGACTCTCTCGAAGTTGTTATAGTGCAGAGGATGTGCCCCAAGTGCAAGATGTGTTACAAGTGGTTAAAAGGGCTCCCAGTTGATGGGAAACAGCATTACAAAGAGGTGCAGAAGGACCGAATAACCAGCACCCATAAAAAGGGGCCATACCCAATTGGCCCCAGTCAGCATTCGTCCTTGGTAACCCCACCAAACACCAGGATGCAGTCAAAGGGAAAGAGGCCTCTGTATGAAACTAGGTCACCCAATTATTACAAAGTAGACAACTAGCTTGAAAGGAGGCATGGATTCAGTACAAGGCATGGGACCAGGACTGATAATCAGCCCTCGAAGACTGCTTCAAAGAGTAGGGCAGTAGATCCAGTAGATAGACCAGTGGGCTCATGGGTCCCAGGAGTTCTAGATTGGTTTGTCATGCAGAATAAACCTATAGAAATGTCAACTCAAAGAAAGGCTTTTGGAAATCAGGAAAGAATGATCAAACCTCCCTTGGTGGCTCCAAACATCTAGGTGTTGTTAAAGAATCCAAAAACAAGGGAGCCAAATGTGGTTCTTATAATTTCTAGGTCTCAAAGAAGGAAGATCTAATGAAGATACACTCAGTATCAGAAGGATCTGACAGAAAGTGGAGAGAGCACTTCCATGGAGCCAGGAAAGGATTAAACAGATGAAGGGATCGGTTTAAAGCCTCTTCCCAAGATCAAGAGAAGTGCTAGCATGGAGTAGTTGGCTAAAGTTCGTGCTGAACTAAGGGCTAAAGAAAAATCCAATTTAGCAGGCCTCGAGAAGGCTTTAATGGAAAACGACGATGAAACGGATGGAGGGATTGAACTAGGCTAAAAGAGAACATTGGCTGAAGATGAAGTATTTGAGGCTTTCGTGGCTGAGCAAACCTTTTTGGTTGATAAACCAACGAAGGCAGATCACCAATAGGCTGTTTCAAAGAAACCTGCTAGCATAGAGGTACCAGAGTGCAACATAGAAGATGCTTCTGAAATAACAGAACAAGTTAATTTAGAAGGGAAACAAGTACAACTAGCAATTCAGTTTGGCTCATTTCCTCTAGTGTCAGTAAACATGGTATATATACTGCCATAGCAGTTTTAGGCTGAAGAAGGAAACCAAGAAGGTCAAAAAGATGACCCTATTCCGGTATCTATCACACTCTCTTCACTTAGTGTATCTATCACACTTCGTTCACCTTTGTGTATCTATCACACAAACTCACCTTTTGTGTATCTATCACAGGTTCACTCTAGCGTATCTATCACATTATGCTTCACTTTTGTGTATCTATCACACTTCATTTGCTTTGTGTATTTATCACGCGTTTGCTTAGTGTATCTATCACACTTCGTTTGCTTTGTGTATCTATCACACGTTCACTTTTGTGTATCTATCACACTTCGTTCACCTTTTGTGTATCTATCACACGCTCACGTAGTGTATCCATCACACTCTTTTCACTTAGTGTATCTATCACACTTTGTTCATATAGTGTATCCGTCACACTCTTTTCGCTTTGTGTATCTATCGCACGTGTTTTGCTCACTTTGTGTATCTATCACACATGTTTGCTAAGATTGCATAATTTTCTTACATCCTTTCTGTATGAAATGTAGTTTGGTCAGTAATTCCCACGCGTGGCGTGCTTACTTATTTGCTTGTGTGCGAGTTTACTGTAGCATTTCTTTGTATAATATTTGCATCTAGATGTTTCATTACAACCCTCTTTGCATAATCATAAGTTGCGTTCGGCATTGTGCATGTCATTTGCATTTTGCCCCTGCCTGCGGGCGCATCTCTTTGTTATCTTGCCTGTTTGTCTAAGTCTTCGGCCTTGTTAAAAATGGGTCGTCTCTGGGCTTTGACATTCACTCCCGTCACTTCTTGACTTCCGAGTTCTGTCAAAGAGGGGCAACTGTAGACACCCAATTTTTGACTGCCCTTAAGACTTGGGCACTACTGATTGCTTACTTAGTGATGCAGGTTATGCTATGCAAAGGGTCAATTTCCTCGGCAAGGAGAGGGTCAAATCCCAACTTCATACCCCTTTTGGACCAAAACAATCTTGATCAAAAGATTTTAGACCTTGAAACCCTCTCTTTCAAAATGTTTTGGAAATAAAGTTCCTACGATGTTTCGACTCTCGCATTTCGTTAAATGTTGCGCTTTTCGGTAAACCGAGCAAGGACAAAGTGAAAATGAATGAAAGAGAGATGAAATCTTTGAAAAATCTTTCAAAATACTTTGTTTAGGGGTTTGGAGTTGAAGAAAAGAGGAAAGGAGAGAAGAAAACTAGTTTGGGAGAAGTTCGGCATGAATCCGGGTAGGACCAAAACTGAGCGGCTTCCCCAAAATAGGCATAACTTTTTGTACAGTTGAAATGTTGATACAACGCTTCCACCATTGGAAAGATTACTTCTGGGGCTTCAATTTGGACACAAGATTGACCTGAAAAGGAGCCCAGATGAAGGAGTTATGGCCATTTGAAGTTGGACCTGGAAAGCAGAATTTTGCCTGCCGACCATAAAAATGAGCTGGCCGACCAGAAAAGTATCCAACCGACCACTTAGGTGGTCTACAAGTGGTTTGCAGCTGGAAAAAGTGGTCTGCAGCCATGCCTTCACCTTCCTCTCTCTGTGCAGACCACCTTTCCCACCTTGCCGACCACTTTTCATCCTTCCAGACCAGAAAAAGTAGCTGGCCGACCACTTCAACTGGACGGCAACTTTCCTGCAGTTTCCTACAGATATTTTCTTGCCAGCTGTGCCAGCTGTTGGGCACAGAAAACATCCTCCATACACGTGTATGGAGGGATTGCTTGGAGCTGCTAGCTTGTTCAACAAGCTTGAACTTTGTTTTTCTATAAAAGGGAGCCTCCTCCCTCTTGCCTTAGGTTCATATTTTTGCTTAGAAGCTATACATACACCTCTATCTCTATGTTTGCTCCTTCTCTTCATATTTGTGCTTGAAAGTGCCTATTCTTCACACTTTTGCACACAAACACATAGTGAAACACCATACTCTTGGAGCTGAGGCACCTTGAAGCTGGTTTTAGAGTTTTTGGACTGCTTTTGATCGAAAAAGGTTGCTGGAGTTGCTTCCTTGAAGTTGTTCTACAAGGGTAAGAAACTAACCCCTTAAACCTTTGTTTTTGATTAAGCTTTTGGCCCCATTTGCATGATGTTTTAGGCCTAACTTTAAACTACAAAAAGTTCTGATTTTTAGTGCTTAACATGTTTATTTAAGGTCTCCTTGGTGTTAGGGTTGGTCTACCCCCCTTTTGTGCCTTGTTTGGCCTTGTTTTGAGCTATCCTTTTAAGCTATTGGGACCACCTCTTTTTGGCCTTCTCACCACTGAAACTCAGAGGAATTTCAGTGGTGGAAATGCAGTTTTGAGGTCCCAAATAGGAGGGGGTCATCTCCTCTCCTTGTATCATGGTTACTTGCCTTGTTGGCCTCATGTTTGAGCATGGTTTTCTAGCATGTGTTGGCTTGTTCTCAACTTGTTTTTGGTGTTATTTTGACATGGCATACCTCTGTTTTAGCTTGGTTGAGTCACCTCTTGCATGCATTCTACACTTGTAGTGTAATCCTTGCAAACTAGCCTTATATACCTCATGTCTTAGCATGTCTTGCTAGCCCATTTTGGCTCTATCTCAGCATGTTTTTGGTGTTTTTTTAGCATGCCTTAGCTCTGTTTTAGGTTGGTTTGATAGCATCTTGCATGCTCCTTGCACTTGTAGTGCATTTCCATTCACTAGCCTAACACGCATCATGCTTTTGACCATCATTCTAGTGTGATTTTGGCTTAACTCCAGCAAGATTTTGGGCATGTTTTACCATGCTTAAGGTTTGATTTATGTTGTTTTGCTCATGCATGCCTTGCTTTGTATAGCCATAGTGCATTCTAGCTCACTAGCTTTGAGTTTCCAAGTCACTAGCATGCATTGCTTGAGTCATTTGCATGATTTGGCATCATTTGATAGGTGATTTCAGTACACGTAGTGTGGCCATACACTCACATCTTTCACTCTTTCAATGCTTTGGAAGGTTGGTGTTTTATGCCTTAAGTATGAGCCTTTATGCATGCCATCTTCCCTAGGCTTTTGAGATGTCATATCAATGTGTTTTGGTTGTTATTTTGCCATAATACAACTCTGATTTTTGTTGGTAAAGTCATCTCAGGCTTGGTTTTGGTAGGTGTAGTGTAATCCTCCTCATTGGCCTTGCATGCTTGTTGTTTTGGCTCTTCATGCTAGCTTGTTTTGGCTACACTCCGTGCATGTTTTAGCCTTGATTTGACATGCTCTAGGACTGCTTTGGGTTGTATTGGCCATATGCTTCATGTATTGCATAGCTATAGTGTAAGTGCCTATGCTAGTTTCAAGCTTTGAGACTCCTAGAATGCTTCATTTGTGACACGTGCATGATCTGGCATCCTTTAACATGTTATTTCAGAGCATATAGCATTGCCATGTTCCCACTTCTTTCACCTTTTGAGTGCTTTTAAGGGTCATGCATTATTGCCTTGTTTGTGGCCTAACTTGTATGCATGTATGCCTAGACTTTTGAGCTCCCATTTCAGCATGTTTTGGTCTTTGTTTTGACCTATTTGAGCTCTGTCTATGGCTAGTTCATTCATTTGTACCATATATTGCATGCCTCTTGTGTAGTCCTCCTTGGTAGCTTTGAGCCTTAAGGACCCTAACAAGCAATGCTTATGTTGTTTGGATGATTTGGCATCATTTCACATGATATTTCAGTGCTTATAGTGTGACTACACTCTTACATTTGTCACTCCTTGAGAACTTTTGAGAGTTGTGCTCTTATGCTTAATTGGTGAGTCAATGCATGAGCATGCATTTTCTAGCCTTTCATGCCATCTTTTAAGAGTGTTTTGGCCTTTGTCTTGGCATGCATGAAGTCTATTTGGGGTTGCTTTAGTCCATTGTGCATTGCATTGTATAGCCTTAGTGTTGTGTGCCTCAATGCTTAAGGACTTAGTTTTGACACGCTCATGTTGCATCGCATTGTATTTCCATGTTGTTGCCTTGCATTATGTTTGGATAGGGTCTTAATCCAAACACAGGAAACGAGGGACGTTTCATACTTGAAGTGATGAAACGTGCCCCATTTCTCGGTCGCCGACCCTCTTGATGAAGCATGATAGAGGTTAAGGTTCTTACTTGTCTTTTGTGCATTCATTGACATTGAAATGTGCAATTTTGGCTTCTTGGCCATCGTGCATTGCGATGCTCGGTTGGTGGCCCGAGAGTCGAGTACTACACTCCCTTGAGCTTAAGAAATGATAGGGAGGGTGGTTGTTCACACATACCTTGAAAATACACTGCTGTGCCCCTTCTTGTTCTCTGTTGCAGCAAACTGGAAGTGTGCAGAATTTTATGGTCGACAGACCAGTAAAAGTGGCTGGCCGACCACTTTTTCTGGTCTGCAGCAAAGGTAAGTGGTCGGCAGGTGGTCTACGCCACCAAAAAGTGGTCGGCAACCCTCCTGGAGGTCTCCATGATGGAGTAGAAGCTATCTGGAAGCTTGTGCAGTGTTCTAAGATCAAATGCAAACAGAGGCAAGTTGGGGCATCGTAATGGATTTCCGAACGAGGCGATCGAGCATGCATGCGCTTCTCGCCCCGAGGCCTCCCCCTTTTTACTGTTTTTCTTAGCTAGCTTATACTTTGGTTTTGTACGTAATTAGTTAACGTGTTTAGCTAATTGATTTATGCTGTAATGTTTAATTAGCTAGTGTAGTTAGCTAGTTATCTTGTTTTGTAATAATTAGTTAACTTGTTAGTTAATTAGTTTTATTTTTTAATAATTAGTTTAATTAGATTAGATTAGCTAGTTAGCTTCTTATTCGGACCCTCCGTCAAGAGGGCACAACTGTTGTAATAAGTGTGCGTGTGTGTGATGCATGTCTTCCAACCCCATTTCTTTCTCCCTTTTACTTACCTGCTTTCAGTGGTTAGTTTTAGGACATGTTTCAATTAGCATACTTATGCTTCGCATGCGTGCATCCATTCATCTGTCTTGCATGCACCAGGCTCGGCGCATCACACAAACTGCATCGTATTTCAATACCAATTTGAATACGTGTTATTAAGTTGCATTCACATGACGTCTTAGAGTAGCCGAGCCTATCTTAGCTGCATTTTTGCATGTGTTGCATTAGGCATTCTTAACATAGCTAGGATCATGCATTGATTACTAACTAGCTTCTGTTTTGGCTCGGAGTACTAGGTAAGCTTTTACGCTTTAGCATCCTTGCATGTATGTTGCTATGTTTAGCCTGCTTGCCATGAGGCTAACTGCTTGATTGATTAACTGCATGAATGCCTGTGGATAAAGGCATTATTGCTTGAATTGGAACAATTCATCGAAATGTGTGTTTTAAGCCCACTTAAGAGTGGCAAATCATGTTTTTCTAAGCCCACTTGAGGGTGGCAAATCCATGTCTTAGCCTACTTGCGAGTAGCAACTTTCAAACCATTTTCGAAAAACAAACATGAGATGTTTTGTTCCAAATTGAGTGATTTAGTCTATACTTGTATGTTGTGGGCATCACATAGTAAATTAGATTAATAAACCGGAATAAGAACACATATGTTTTCAAAAACAACATATCATGTTAGTAAAGGCCGATCATGTTAGTCTATACTTATATGACCTTCCCCTCTCGTACCCAAGTTCCCGAGCCGAGGCAACTTTGGTGATAACGGACACGCGGCCTTAGGCATGAGTCAGGGTTTCCTAAATTTTCCAAAACAAAATATTAGGTGGCGACTCTGAAATTTGGCAAAGCAGTCCATGTTTGCAGCTTTTTTTTTTTATTAAAATCGATTTTTCAAAATGATTTGCCGGATTTGGACTCTTTGGTGATTTATCAGTCTTACATTGCACTTTGTGAGTTAGATTCAGAACCGTGACATGAGTCCGAACTGTAGTAGCTAAGAACAACGATTCACGCCCTCACGCGCGGAGCGGAGTTCCGGGCGGTCTACAGTATCCCTTCGAGTACCCTACAACATCTATGACTTAGCACGTTAAGCCCTTGTATATCAAGGCTTATTTTGATGGGATACAAATGAATAGGGTGTTAGTGGACAATGGGGCAACAGTGAACCTGCTTCCAAAGTCCTTTTTGAAGAAATTGGGAAAAAAAAAATCCTAGATTAATCCCAACCAGTACAACCATTGCTGGTTTTGCTGGTGATAAGTAGATGGCTCAGGGTATTCTGCCCATCAACCTGAGTGTGGGAACCAGAGATTGCATGACAACATTCTTTGTTATAGACAGTAATGCCAAGTATAATGCTTTGCTTGGCATGGATTGTATCCAAACCAACAAATGTGTGCCTTCCTCTCTATATCAAAAATAATGATAGCCTTATGCAATAGAGAGACAGAGGAGATCAGCTCAGACCCTCAACCCTTTATCGCTTGTGCTAATTTTGCAGAGGCCAAGTTATATACTGAAGGAGTGACACCACTCAGTATATTGAGAAAACTTGATGGAATAGCCGAAGTGACGGCTAATGAGGAAGTAGCATACTTGAAGCACTTAGTACAAGAGAGTGCTGATGAAGAGTTTGTCACCAAGGATGACAATGATTCCTGGTTATAGGCATGAACATGAGACCCAAGAAGCCAAACCCTTGGCCTTAGTCAAATTTTCAACATTGGACATAAAGTCAATAGTCTAGAAGGTTCAGGAACAAGAGAGGGAAGCCATGGTGGTTAGCTGTAATCAGGAGCAATAAAAGGCCAGGCCTTTAGCCCTTGATAAGTACTGTGCATTAGACATCGAGACAAAAGTCTAGGAAATACAGGAAGAAGAAGCCTTATGGACAAATTTTGTCTATGAGGAAGAAGGTAAAGATGTTAAACTAGAGAAGGTAGGAGCAGAACAAAACGAAGAAGTTGCTTTGAAGGCAGAAGAAGTCAAAGGAGAAGCATTAGTAAGTGCTCAAGTACAAGACCCCTTGGAAGAAGTCAATTTAGGGGAAGGTTCTGCACAGGATTCCACTTATATCAATGCTTGGTTAAGTCCTATTGACAGGAACCGGTTGTTGGTAGTCCTAAAGCAATATAAGGATTATTTGGTCTTATAATGAACTGCTAGGATTGGATAAGTCATTAGTGGAACATAGGCTCCCTATGAAGCCTAACTTCAAACCACACAAGCAGAAACCAAGACGGATGAGCCCTGAAGTGGTTCAGAAAGTGAAAGAGGAAATTCTCAGGCTCGTTAAAGCAGGCTTCATTAGAACAGCCAGGTATGTTAAATGGTTGTCTAACATTGTGCCTGTGGTTAAAAAGAATGGCAAGATGAGGGTATACATTGATTTTAGAAATCTAAATTTGGCAACTCTAAAAGATGAATACCCCATGCCTATAGTGGATCTATTGGTGGACAGTTTAGTAGGGCACAGGATTTTGTCTATGATGGATGGGCATTCTAGTTACAACCAGATCTGCATTGCAGAGGAGGATGTCCACAAGACAGCATTTAGGTGTCCTGGGAATATTGGCACCTTCGAATGGGTAAAAATGCCATTTGGTCTAAAGAATGCTGGGGCAACATATCAGTGGACAATGAATACTATCTTTCATGATCTTATTGGAGGATACCTAGAGTGTTACATTGATGATATTGTTGTAAAGTCCCAGTCTATGGAGGAACACTTGGTAGCAGCTTTGGAAAAATGAGAAAGTTCAAATTAAAGCTTAATCCTCTCAAATGTGCTTTTGGTGTATCAGCTGGAAACTTGTTGGGGCATGTGTAGATCGCCCCGAGAACTCCTGGCTCCGCGCGCGAAGGGCGCGAATCGTTTTGTTCTTTAGCTACTACAGTTCGGACTCGTGTCACGGTTCTGAATCTAATCTCACAAAGTGCAATGTGAGACTGATAAATCACCAAAGAGTCCAAATCCGGCAAATCGTTTTGGAAAACTGATTTTTATAAAGAAGTGCCAAACATGGACTGCTTTTCCAGATACAGAGTCGCCACCTAAATGTTTTTGTTTTGGGAAATTTAGGAAACCCTGACTCGTGCCTAAGGCCACGTGTTCGTCATCACCAAAGTTACCTCGGCTCGAGAACTTGGATACGAGAGGGAAAGGTCATGCAATGAGCACCCCCGCTCGCCTGATCAAAGATCGGCCTTTACTGACATGATATTTTGTTTTTGAAAACACATGTGTTCTTATTCCGGTTATTAACCTAGAATTACTATGTGATGCGCTCATCATACAAGTATAGACTAGATCGTCTAAGTTTGAACAAAACATTTCATGTTCGTTTGTTTGAAAACGGTTTAAAGGTGCTACTCGCAAGTAGGCTAAACTGTGGATTTTGCCACCCTCAAGTGGGCTTAAAACTCGCATTTCAATGAATTGTTCCAATTCAAGTAGTCTAGCCTTCACCCACAGGCATTCAAGCAGTTAATCACTTAAGTAGTTAGCCTCATGGCAAACATGCTAATATGGCAAACTCACAGTCATGCAAGATGCTAAAGCGTAAACACTCACAGTGTACTCCGAGCCAAAAAAGAGAACTAGTTAGAAATCATGTATGATCCTAATTCATGTTAAGATACCTAATGCAACACATGAAAAATGCAACTAAAATAGGCTCGGCTATTCTAAGATGTCATGTGAATGCAACTTGATAACATGCTGTTGAACACGTATTCAAGTAAATGTATTGAAATACGATGCAGTTAGTATGAGGCGCCGAGCCCGGTGCATGCAGTACAAATGAATGAATGCACGCATGCAAGCATAAGGTATGCTAATGAAATATGCCCTAAAACTAACCATCGTAAGCGGTTAAATAAAAGGGAGAAAGAAATGGGGGTTGGAAGACATGCATCACACACACGCAGGCTTATTACAACAGTTGGCCTTCTCGACGGAGGGTCCGAATAAGAAGCTAACTAGCTAATCTAAGCTAATTAAACTAAACATTACAAATGAAACTAATTAACTAACAAGCTAACTAATTAAATACAAAAATGAAGCTAATTAACTAACAAGTTAACTAACTAGTTATCACAACACAAATGAGCAGCTAAACGCATTAACTACTTAGGTACAGAACCAAAGCATAAACTAGCTAAGCAAATTAGCTAAGTACAGCAGTAAAGAAATATCCTCAGAGAGAGAAGCGCATGCATGCTCGGTCGCCTCATTCGAAAATCCAACGCGATGCCCCGGTTTGCCTCTGTTTGCAACTGTTCTCAGAACCTTGCACAAAGCTCCAGAAAGCTTCTAACTCACCTTGGGGACCTGTAGGAGCATGGCCGACCACCTAGGGGTGTTGCCAGCCACTGGCCAACCAGTTACCATTGCTGCAGACCAGAAAAAGTGGTCGGCCAGCTAGTTTTTCTGGTCTGCCGACCACTTGTTGCTGCACTTCTCTAGTTCGCTGCAACAGAGAGCAAGAAATGGCATGGCAATGTATTTGCAAGGTATGTGTGCACAACCACCCTCCCTATCATTTCAAGAGCTCAAGGGAGTGCGGTTCTCGACCCTCGGGCCACCAATCATGCATCTCGATGCACGATGGCCGAGAAGCCAAGATTGCACGGACCAATGTAAAATGAGTGCACACATAACACATAAAGCCTTGACCTCTATCAGGCTTGATCAAGGGGGTCGGCGACCGAGGATTGAGGCACGTTTCATCACTTCAAGTATGAAACGTCCCTCGTTTCTTGTGTTTGGACTAATACCCTATCCAAACACATGCAAAGCAACAACATGCATAACACAATACAATTAACAACATGGCAAACACAATGCGATGAACAACATAGCATATATAATGCAATGTAACAACATGGCATATTCAATGTAATGTAACAACATGGCATACACAATGCAAAGAACATGGCATACACGATGCGATGTAACATAGCATACACAATGCAATGAACAACATGGCATACACAATGCAAAGAACAACATGGCATACTCAATGCAATGTAACATAAGCATGCAAACAACATGCAAACAAACATGCTAAACGGACTTAAACCGGATGTGGACAGACTTCAGTCATGCCCAAATCAGTGGCCATAACACCAACACTATGGCACAAAAAGGCAAGACATGCATGCAATGCATTGGCTCACCTACTAAGCATAAAAGCACAACTCTCAAGAGTGCTCAAGGAGTGACAAATGTGGAAGTGTAACAACACTATAAGTACTGAAATTAAGTAAGAAATGATGCCAAATCATTCAAACAACACAAGTATAGCATACTAGAGTCCTTAAGGCATAAGGCTAGTAAAGAGGACTATATAAGGGACATGCAATACATGGCATAAATGTGTGAACCAACCATGGACAGAGCTTAATCAGGTCTAAACAAGGACCAAAACATGCTGAGATGAGGGCTCAAAGGCCTAGGCATGCAAGCATACACATTAAGCCATAAACAAGGCAACAATGCACAACCCTTAGAGGCACTCAAAGGGTGAAAGAAGTAGGAACATGGCAATGCTACATGCTCTGAAATGAAGTATTAAATGATGCCAAATCATCCAAATAGCTCAAAGATAGCATGCATGAGGCATCAAAACACAAGGCTAGCAAGGCCAATTGCACTACAGCTATGCAATTCATGAAGCATATGGAAAATACAACCCAAAATAGTCCTAGAGCATGTCAAAATGAGTCTAAAACATGCATGGAAGGAAGCCAAAACAAGCTAGCATGAAGGGCATAAAGCATGGAATATGCAAGGCCAAAAGGGAGGATTACACTACACCTACCAAGACCAAGCATGACATGGCTTCGCCAACAAAAATCAGAGTTATATCATGGTAAAATAACCCCAAAAACACACTAAAATGATAGCTCGCAAGCATGGGCATGAAGGCATACACAATGGCTCATGTTTAAGGCATAAAGGACCAACCCTTCAAAGCATTGAAAGAGTGACAAATGCAAGTGTATGACCATACTACATGCACTAAAATCACATAGAAAATGATGCCAAATCATGTAAATAACCCAAGCAAAGCATGCTAGTGACTTGGAAACTCAAAGCTAACAAGCTAGAATGCACTATAGCTATACAAAGCATGGCCTACATGACCAAAACAACACAAATCAGAGCTTAAGCATGCTAAAAAATGGACAAAGGCTTCTTAGAGTTAAGTCAAAATAATGTTAGAATGATGGTCTAAAGCATGATACACAACAGGTTAGTTTGTGGGATTGCACCGCAAGTGCATGGAGCATGCATGGGGCCATCAAACCAACCCTTAACAGAGGTATACCATGGAAAAACAACACCAAGAACATGCTGAAATGGAGTCAACATAAACTACAAAGACATGCTACTTCATGAGGCATACGAAGCTAGTTTATGAGGATTACACTACAAGTGTATAAAGCATGCATGAGGTGATCAAGACAACCAAAAATAGTGGTATGCCATCTCAAAATAACCCCAAATACATACTAAGGACAAGCCAACACAAGCTTAATAAACATGCTCAAACATGAGGCAAATGAAGCAAGCATATAAGACACAAGGAGAGGGGATGACCCTCTCCTATTTGGGACCTCAAAATACCATTTCCACCACTGAAATCCCTCTGGAATTCACTTTGGAATTCAGTGGTAGAAAGGTCATGCAAAGGCTAAAACAAGAGCCTAAAGGGATGGCTTAAAACAAGGCCTAACAAGGCCTAAGAGGGGGTAGACCACCCCCAACACAAAAGTGACCTTAAACAAACATTTTAAGCATACAAAATCAGAGCTTTTTACAGTAGAAAGTTTGGCCTAAGTAAGCATGCAAGTAGGGCCAAAAGCTTAATCAAAACAAAGGGTTTTAAGGGTTAGTTTCTCACCCTTGTAGAACCACTTTAAAGTTGTAACTCCAGTAACTTCTTTGAGCTCAAACTAGTCCAAAAAGTCCAAAACAAACCTCAAAGTGCCTCAGCAACAAAAGGATGGTGTTTGAGTGTGTGTTTGTGTGTTAAAGTGTGATGAAAATGAACTTTTCAATTACAAAAATGAAGAGAAGGTGCAAGATAGATACAAAGGTGTATGTATAACTCTCAAGCAACAAAATCTAAACCTAGAGAATGAGGGGGAAGGTTCTCTTTTATAAAGAACCAAAGTTCAAGCTTGTTGGACAAGCTTGAGGCCTAAAGCCATCCCTCCATATGTGTATGGACGATGGTTTATGTGCCCTCCAGCTGTAACAGCTGGCTCCAAAATATCTCCATAAAGGTGATGAAAAGCTGCCAACCACTTAAAGTAGTCGGCCAGCTACTTGTAGTGGTCGGCCGACCACCACAAGTGGTCTCCCAAAAAGCAAACTGGTCGGCCATGGGTAGGAGAGGTCTGCACACTGAAAAACAAGTCAATGGTGTGGTGGCCGACCAGAAAAGGTGGCCCAAAGACCAAGAAAACCAGTTGCCCGACCAGAAAACTTGCGCGAAGGAAGGAAAGTGGTCTCCAAGGGGAAGAACTGATCTCCCACCCTTATACCACCTTCCAAACAAGGAAAACAAGGCTTGTACCAAAAACAAACCGAAAAGGATGTAAGACAAAATTTCGGGAGGCAAGGCGCGCAGCCGGAAGCCTCGAAAACTAGTTTATGGGCATTAAAAGTGGTCTACGACCACAAAAAGTGGTCTCCCGGACCAAAGTGTCCCTCTAGGCAGAGGCAACAAGGCATGGTTCAAAAACCAAGCCAAACGGAGAACGTTAAGCGGTCCTGAGGCAAGGCGCGCGGCCGAAGGCTCCGAAAATCAGAAACTAGTCTCCAAGCAGGAAAAGTGGTCTATGACCACAAAAGGGTGGTCTACAGACCTCTCCCTCCCTCCATCCAGGGAAGGGAAACAAGGCTTGGTCCACAAACTGAGCCAAAGCACAAAGAGTTCAGAGGCTCGGAGGTACAGCACTCAGCCGAAAACTCTAGAAACTCGGAACGAGCACAACATGCACTATCACTGAGTGCTCAATCGATGACGTCTGAGTCTTAAGGTCGGTAAAAAATGGGGTGTCTACAGTATGTAGTGCACAAGAAGGGAATACATATTGATCAGAATAAAGCCAAAGCCATCGTTGAGGCTAGACCTCCATCAAGTAAGAAAGAAGTACAAAAGTTCCTTGGTTAGGTTAATTTTCTTCGAAGATTTATTTCTAACACTGCAGAGAAAACTAAAGTATTTTTTTCTTTGTTAAAGTTGAAAGATAAAGAGGAGTTTGTGTGGACAGCAGAGCATCAAGCTGCTTTTGAAAGAATTAAAGCCTACTTGGCCAAGCCTCCAGTGTTGATGCCGCCAAGGAGCGACAAGCCCTTGAAGTTATACATTGCTGCAGCAGAAGATTCATTGGGAGTTTTCCTAGGCCAGGACAATGAAGAAGGCAAGGAGCAAGCAGTTTATTACCTTAGTAGGTTTTTAAATTCTTATGAATGTAAATACTCAGCTGCAGAAAAATTGTGCCTTGTATTGTACTTTGCAGCAATGAAATTAAGATATTATTTTTTGCCTACTGTCGTCTTGGTAATTGCAACCTCGAACTTGGTTAAGAACATGTTATCTAGACCTATGTTGAGAGGAAGAATTGGCAAATGGATATTACCTTTATCAGAATTTCATCTAGAATATGTCCCCAAAAAGATAGTAAAAGGACAAGTTTTGGCTAACTTTTTAGCAGATCATCCATGTCAAAAAGAAAGCCAGGAGATAATGGACCTTGGTATAGTCAATGTTGAGCCATGGAAAATGTGGTTCGATGGATCAAAAGCAAGTGGTTTGGTTGGAATTGGTGTTATAATTAAATCACCACAGGGGGTAGAAACCACACATGGTTTCAGAGTGGATGAAACTACTTGTTCCAATAATCAAGCTGATTATAAAGCTTTAATAATGGGACTAGAGATACTTATTAGATTACAAGCTCATACAGTTAATATATTTGGGGATTCCCAGTTGGTAATCAACCAAGTAAAGGGAACCTTCAAGTGTCAAAGTGCAAGCATGTTACCATATTATGCTGCTACACTGCATTTGCTTTCTCAATTTCAGATAGCCAATGTGACTTATATTCCAAGATTTATGAACCATAAGGCCAATGATGTGGCCCAAAAGGCTTCGAATTTCAGAAGAAAGGGGAATACCCAAGTGGACATAAATCAAGCAACATACCAGAAACTAATACCACCTTTAGCTAAAAGGGGTATCATGGTAAAAGTTAACCAGAAAAACTTAGAAGAGCATGATTGGAGACTTCCAATCATTCAATATTTAACTGGCCCATCTTCGAAGGTTAGCAGGAAAATTAAACTACAATCTATGCAATATATAGTGTATAACAATGCTCTTTACAAAAGGGAAGCAGATGGGTTGCTGTTGGAATGTTTAGGGCCACAAGAAGCACTGACTGCTATGGCTAAGGTACATGAAGGTATTTGTGGTGCCCATCAGCCTGGTGTGACGATGAGATGGTTGCTTCGAAGGCATTCCTACTATTGGCCAACCATCTTAAAGGATTGCATAGAATATGCAAAAAGATGTCAGGCATGCCAGAAGAATGGCATGATAAGGCATGTTCCGATAGCTGATTTGCATGCAGTAGTGAAGCCATGGCCATTTAGAGGATGGGCAATGGATATGATAGGGAAAATATGTCCACCTTCTTCGAAGCAACATTGTGTCATTCTAGTGGCCACTTATTACTTCACTAAATGGGTCGGAGCTAAGCCTTATAAGGCTGTGGATCGGACTGAAGTTATTGGATTTATCAAGGAATTGATCCGCAGGTTTGGCATCCCCCAGACCATAACTATAGATAATGGGACTCTATTTGATGGAAAGATGGTAAAATCTTTCATAATAGAGTTTGGAATTATTCTTGTTAATTCCACCCCTTATTATGCACAAGCAAATGGTCAGGCTAAATCATCTAATAAATCCTTGAAAAAAGGAATACAAAGAGTTGTGGAAGACAATCATAAGGATTGGCATAACTTCTTGTTAGATGTGTTGTGGGCCTATAGAACTTCTCCAAGGTCAAGTATAGGAATCACTCCTTATACCTTAGTATATGGACATGATGCAGTATTACCTGTGGAAATTAATATTAAATCCCTGAGAGTAAAATGCCAGGACCAGTTAACTTTTCAGTAGTACCATCAAAGCATGTTCTTGGAATTAGAAAGTGTGGATAAAGCTAGAATTTTGGCATTAAATAGTATTCTTTTCCAAAAGAAGAAGGCAGCCAAAAACTATAATAAGAAAGTCAGGCACATTAGTTTTGATGAAGACGATTTGGTATGGAAGACAATACTTCCAGTAGGAATTAAAAGCCATAAGTTTGGCAAATGGTCACCTAATTGGGAAGGACCATATCAAATTCAAAGAGTCTTGCCTGGGGGAGCATACTATCTGAGAAATCTGAATGGATATGTGCATCCCAAGAAAATTAATGGCAGGTACTTGAAGCCTTATTATCCAACTGTGTGGGAGACACAAGGAGTGTATAACGTGCTAAATAATAGAATGATAGAGCATGATACACCCACATAAATAATAAAAGGTTTTTCATTTTATAAAGAATTAAGTACATGTAGCCATAAATTGGCCTAGAAATCAGTATAGTGTTTCAATTGTTCCCTTATAATTGATTCTCTATTTCTAAGGGATGGGAACAACTGAATGGCTGTAGCCATGTCTTGTTTTTTGTCAGCCAATCCTTGGTTAGTAATTTGTAGCTTCTTGGCATTTCGATCCAAGGCTAGGTTGAGTACTGCTAGCTCCTCTTCCAGTTGAGCTTTCTTCTCCAATAGTTCGGATCGAAACTGGGATGCATAGGAGTATTGTCCCTTTAGTTCAAACACTTCAACATGGATATGGGATAAAAACTCCTTATCCTTCAGCAGTTTTTCTTTTGTAGCCTTAGCCATTTAGCAGATATTAATGTAAAAGTCTACGATGGCTGTTGCCTGAGATACGTGGCTTGAAAAGGCCAAGTCAAATTGCTCGAAAGCCTAGCAGCATTTAAGGAAACCATCCTTGATGATAGGTCTCTGCAAAGCTTCAAATGGAATCCTCAAAAATGTTTGCAATAAATCCAAGCAAGTGCCCAAGTCCGCTCGAGGTAAAGAGGCTTCAGCAGCAATAGAGGAGCTCTCAAAAATCTCTAGCAAGGAATCAGCAAGAGTCAATGGCTTAGTCTCACTGCTTAGTACCCGACCTGGTGAAGAGATGCCAAACAAGCTGGCTAACTGAGCTTCGAAGATGTCTATCTCATTCTCTGACGTTATCAGTACAGAAGGATTGCTGGTTGAAGGAAGAGATGGAAACATGGGAATAGGTGAAGGGGTAGGAGTTCCCCTCGCAGAGTCAATAGTCCTGGTTACTAGCAAGTCTAAAGAAGAGAGACTGGAAATGGATGGTTGAAAGGAAATTGGTGAGCCACCAGTATCTTCCTTGCAAGTACCAGTTATCACTAAAGATGAAGTGACCACTGAAATTCTCTTAGGTGATACAGGAACAACCATGACTATAGGAGAAGTAAAATGAAAAGAGAGGAAAGATAGATGGGGTAGGTATGGTGTTAAGCCTAGGCATAAGAAAGGTGGAATGCTTTGCTTTAAAAAGGAAGGCATGGAGGATATAGAGCTGGGAAGTGGCAGTACCATCTGAATAGGCTTTATAATCATTGGCATTTCAGTATAAGCCTTCCTTGTTCCTTTTGAGACCAAAGAGGCCAATGTCGGAGAAGGAATGATTGTTGTTGCATAAACATAAAATAGAAAAAAAATGTTAA
This sequence comes from Camellia sinensis, assembly GCF_004153795.1. Taxonomy (NCBI): domain Eukaryota; kingdom Viridiplantae; phylum Streptophyta; class Magnoliopsida; order Ericales; family Theaceae; genus Camellia; species Camellia sinensis. The sequence goes on from NW_021026456.1 coordinate 44,531, forward strand.
TTTTTTTGTTAAGTCTTGAGAGGGAATCAAAAGGAGTTAAGGGAGAGATTACCAGCCTCGAGGTTGTAGTGCTAATGATTGGAGAGCTGCGAAGGGCATAGAGATCAGCAGTGTGTTTTTTCCTTATAGCCTCCCTTTGTAGCGCATCAGCAACAACAGCTTCATTCTTTAGTATTTGTTGTTGCCTCCTCTTTTCAAACCTCTAAAATACTATAATTTCTTTTGAATGTTCTTCCAAGGCTTTAGCAGCTGCCTCGTGAATAGGATCACCAACAAGGTCAGAAGGAGAAACTGTTATTTTCTTCCTCCTCTTCAATGGTGTTTCTTTCTCTTTCTCTGCTTTTTCCTTTTCTATGGGAACCTCATGTGTCTCCTCTTCAGGATCAAGCAGAAGTTTTCTCTTCGTCTATTGTTGCTCCTTGTCTTTAAGGATATTCAAAGCTTGAACTCTCTGAGGAAAGTCCTCATGTAAGGTTCCTGCACTAAAGAGAGGCTATAAATAACTAAGCAAGGCATCATAAAGAGAAAATAAAAGAAAAAAACAAAACAAAAGGGAAGTAGCAAGCACACCTTTCTTCAAAGCAACTCTAGTAACTCTAGGAGGAGGAGATGGGGCAGTAGGAATGGTCCTTGTGGCAGTAGGAGTAGGAGCTGGGGATAGTAGGGTAGTAGAGGAAGTGATGATCCCAGTCCTCTTGGACTTGGCTTGAGGCACATCTACTCCCACTAACAAATTTTGAGGAGGAATGGCCAAGTGCACCTCCATATTGGCCGTCCACCAATTCTGGTATCTTTTCAATGTATTGCCTTGGGAAATGAAGGGTAAGTATGCAAAATCAATTAAGTCTTGGATCAACTTGGAGGTTGCTTCTTCCAGTTTGGACCTTGGAATCTTCAGTTCTCTACGTACAAGAATTGAGTTGGATTGGCTACAGAGAGGCATAGGGATCCCCTGAGTGAATCCAAATTGCCTAGCAAATTAGGCAGAATAGTAAGACTCATAAATACACTTATAAGCTCTAGGATTCAGAGTACCAATGAAAAACTCCCTTGGAACCAGGATGGAAGCCCACATATCTTTGTGTTGAGGCTTAGAGCAGGACTTGTCATCCAAAAAGGCCCTCAGCCAGGCTGGTCCAATGTTGGCTTCGAAGGGACAGAAAAAGAGGCTAGAAGGGGAAGCTGGAAGTTGATGAAAAAAAGAAAAGTAGAAGGTAAACTTGGAAGGGTAAAGAGAGACCCTGGCAAACTTCATGCCATAAGAGGTAGGATCTGGTGATAGAAATCTTAGACATTTAGAGTACAAGTTAGTGAAGTATGCAAAAAACCAGAGTTAGAGTACCTAAACAAAGTTAGAGTACCTAAAATGGGCCTCCTTAATTGGCATCCATGGGTTTTTCATAAAATTGGGAGCAAGTTCTGTAGACATGACCCAAAACATATGGAGCTAAAGCTACCATTTTATGCAAAACAAAAGTTTTGGCAAGAGGGGCAAAACTCAGGCATAATTCTCTTAGAATAGGTACAGAAGAGGAATTTACAAAGCCAATACAATAAAAAAGAAAATAGTTCCCTATCAGTTACAGGACCTTCCCTTTTGTTCTTAGATTTGACAAAGTCACTATAGGATGAGTTCAAATGGGGAATAGAAAAAGAGACGTTAAGGTCAAGATAGTCTGGACCAAAGGGAGTGCCAATAGGAGATAACCCTAAAAGATGGAAGATGTCAAGGACAGTAAGGGCCATCATACCACATCTAAATTGGAAGAAATTAAAAGCAGAGTTCCAAAAACAAAGGGCAGCAGGTATTAAAAATAAATCCTCCGAAATAGTGAACCTGGATAGTTGAAGGGCGTCGAAGAGGCAAAGTTCCTGGAGATCCAATATCCTGGAGAGAATAACCCGATCGTACCATTCTTCCCATTCTGGCCTTATTGTGGGCCAGCAGCGATGGGGTCAATTCATCCTCCAGCTTCCCCAATCAAGACCACCTTCATAGAGGCGGCAGTGATCCCCCAAACACGGGTATAAAGCAAGAAGTTGAGTAGGGGCGTCCTTAAAAATGGGCCCAAGCACATATTCCCATTGCTCGTGTCGACAGGGAATGAAAATGCACCTATTGATAGCACTTTGTTCTCCAGTTTTGTACTTCTCACATTTTTCAGTGATAACCCTCTTCAAAGCTACGGATGGACTCACACTCTCCACAACTGGTACTTTCAAGGAGGAAGAAGCCATTAGTAGAAGTTTTCGGAGGAAGAAGCTATGAAAATGAGTAAGGAGGAGGAGAGAGTAATAGAAATGAAGGGTTTGTGTTTTAGGCGAGCAAGTAAGTTAAAAGCGCAAAGAGAAAGGGTTTTTAAACCTTTCTGTCCAAAAGAAAAAAAAAATGCCCAATCAGCCTAAATGGGTAAAAAGACCTAAGATAATTGTTTGACTGATTTTGGGACCCATATCAGTTTAAGCCTTTGTCTTAAAATTCAAAGGAGTCTTAAAAGTACAACATGGAAAGTTTCTCTCAAGGGTGATTGTTTGGGAGGGAAACGTATCTCAAACACTTAGATTGGCGTCAAAAACAGATTTTTGGCTTCGAAACCAGGATTCGGCTCCAAAGCCAGATGTCAGACACCCAGCTAGGGCTACGAGAACAGATAGTTGACTTTGAAGCACATTTTATGCCTAAGAATTCAAGAATGTTTGGGTTGGATCTGCTTCAAAGGGATTGGGGGCTTACTCTTAGGTTTTCTGTAAAAGATAAAATCCTTCAAGGTGAACCTTGAAGTATTCTGCAGCTGGAATTTGATTCTTATTTGATGTTTTAGACTTCAAAATAGCAAAGCCAGTACCAAGTCAAGTAAAGGATCAAAATCCAAAAAGACTTACCTAAACGTGAAAAATTCATTTTTGGATTTTCTGTCAAAATAAACCCTTTTTTTTGGAAAGAAGCATGGTTATTTTTAAAAGTAACTTTGATGCAAAGGTTGGTTAATTCAAAGCTGTTAGATCATGTTGACCATGCGATTAGAATGAGAAGACCTAAGGCAAAATTGTCATCTGTATTCTATACTTTGGAGATATTCAAACCAGGCTTCAAGTATTCCATACTTTGGAGATGTTCAAACCAAGCTTCGAAGCGAAACTTGGTTAATTCGAAGCTGTAATTTTATTTGAATTATGTGAATAAAGTGGTCACAAGCATGCAATTGGAACATAAAAACCAGATCATGCCAAATAGGGGAAGAAAACCCCTAGTTTTATCGCTCGAATGCAGTTGGAAGAGCTGGAGGTTGGTAGGAAGGAAAAAATTGATTCCCGAAAAGAGTAAGTTTCAATTCCTCTATCCAATGAGGATTCTGAGGGAGAGGAGGTGTAGAGGGATCCGTCCCGAAGGAAGAGGGGAACTGGAGGTCATTCACACATTTGAGCCAGTCAGAAGAGAAAAGTTTTTGACTTCTTAGCCAAGAATGATAGATTATATCCCTATGCTTCGTCTGGATGAGGAGTTTCTCGCACTATCTTTGCTGGCATGGAAGACGTGTACCATGCCACAAGCAAGTTGTCCTCCAGACTGCGTTGGTGATCAATGGGTACATAAGGATAAACCATTGAGCTCCGAGCAGAAAAAGGAACATAAAGGGGATCATCGAATTCCACAAATCAACGATGAATCCGCTCCCTTAATTGGGGTTTAGCATGTTTTGACCAACTTTCCCAGCCAGTGGACTTGGAGGAAGAAGAAACGGTGTTGTCCCATGCGGAGAGTGGTGGGGCAGAAGAGAAGCTTCCAAGATCCATTTCTGCAAATGCTTGGTCCAAAGGTTTGTAGTTGGCAGATTCTTGGTCTAAAGGTTGGTAATTTGCAAAAGCTTCCATGACTTATATAAATGGAGGCAGATAGGTGTAGCCAATAAATGCATTAAGGTTCTTTCGGGGCTTGTAATCATCTTCCAAAGACTCCTCATATGCTCAATCAATGTAAGAGAAGTTGTGATTGGCCATTGGGGATGTACTAGTCTTTTCATCTACTCAGAGAATGGAAGTGCAAAGCAAGGATTTAACGAAGCTCACTGCTTCATTGTTCGATAAGCGGTTACACTTCTAGAATATACAGAGTCCATGCATATCCTAGAACGTAGGTAGAATGCACTAGTCCACTACTATCACCAAGTATTGGGTATATTAGTAGGGGGTAATGTTGGCTGTATAATTTGTAAAAGCCAATCGGAGAGTGACATGTGGCACCTAAAGGGCAATGGGGGGAATTAATGCAAGTCTCCAATCAAAGTCGGACACGTGGCAGTTTATATTGCTAATAATGGATCTGCGTAGCACTGGAGCAGTTGAGAGACATAAGATGATGTGGCCTAATGGTTACTCATAAATTTAAATTCAAAATCATGAGGGAAGCCTAACTGCAAGAGTGGCGTAGTGGGACTGATTGTGAGAGAGCATGCTTAGCAATCATGGGAGGACACTTTGACGGTTGGAAGCCCACTCTGACGGTTACCACTGGGAAGTATAAATAGCAAGGAAGGCCCCAGAATGAAGCCCCTGAACTCAGATCCAGAAACCACTTTATTTACTTCATTTTCTTTCTAGTACTAAATTTCCAATTCTTTAAATTTCTAGCACTTCAATTCCTGTACTGCACTTCATTTCCTAGGAGTAGTTTTTCAGTAGTTTGTTGCTGTGAACCTCGTCAAGGTTGGGTCATTGTAACTTTATTATAAGTTTTCATTTGCTTAATGAAATTCGATTTCTGAATTATATTTACTTGTTACTATTCATAATTTTTTCCTAAACAAGCCACTAATAAAAGTCCTCTTCATTGAGGCTGAAAGAACTTCAACACAATCGCTTGATAATTGGTTGGCAATTATAAATTCTGTAAGGACTAATTGTGTGACACCCGAATTTGTAAATTTTATTTAATATTGAAATTTTATTAAAAAATAATAATAATAAAATAAAATAAAAATAAAATAATAAATAAATGCATAGTTTAGGAAATTGGAAATTAATCGATTAAATTGTTAAGGAAATAAATTCTGAGGCATCGCACATTAAATATTTCAGTAAGTGGTAAGTAATGTTTTATAGTTGGGTGGTGAGGTTTTTAAACGTGAACCTAACATATAATCATAAGTAATTTTAAGAAACATAACCTTTAAAATTGAGTTAAATAATTCTCTTAAAAAAAAAAAATGGCCAAACAAGCTTTCGGTGGGTCAGAGATTAACATGGCCCTTGGTAATTCCTTGAGGTAAACTTAACGGCTAAAGACAGATGGCAATAGGGGAGAGCAAATTAAAGGCCAAGGACAAGTGGCATTGAGGAAAATTATCTGCGTGTACGCCTTATTGCTTGGGCCTCACTCTTGGCTCTATATAAATAGGATATATGTTGTAGGAGAAAGCATTCGAGTAAGAAAACACAATGCTATAGTAAAGAGCATTCGAGCAAGCAACACAAGAAAAGGGGAGCGAGCTCAGAATAATTTAGGAGTAATTTTAAGGCGAGTTATATTATATCCTGAGCTACCATAACATGTTTTAAATATGTCTTGAGTTACCATAATACATTTTACGAATGTTTTGAGTTACCACAATTTATTTATATGATTTATGTTTTATGGTTACATTAATGTTTCAATTACGTGGCTTATTTTCTGAACACTATTTGCTTAAATTGAAACCCATGGATATGTCTGTTTAACTTTTATTAATTATTTGAAAATGATTTTGTAAACAATTAATTTCTGTAAGTACCACCACGGGAGTCCCACGCCTTAGGGGATTTAAATAAACCATTGGCCCCTGTTTGGCCACCTTGTGGTCCTCTATTTGTCATGGATCCATTGACCCCTGTTCTGATTGTCACTCCAGTGACCCCTGTTCTGTTCTGTACTGTGGTTATAATTATTTACGTAATTTATTTCAGTTTTTGCCACTTAATTAATTGGTTTATTCAACTTAAATTATGTTAATGTTTTAGCTTAAATAACTATCCATGGTTATTTTGTGCCCCTAGACTTATAGTATATTATTTCTCATTCTGCTATGTGCTTATAGCTGTTACCCTTTCAGGTGACGAGGTTTAGCGGGATCAAGATGGGGGATAAATCATAGTGTTTTCTTTCTTTTGTACTATCTGTATTTTGATTGGACTCTTGTAATAAAATAAAAGCCCAAATGACTGTTTTTGTTTCTTTTTAATAAACTTTTGATACCCAATTATTTTATTTTAATTTTTTTAATTTATCCGTTGTGCTACTACTACAGAAATTTTAGAATTATTTTATTTTTTTTATCTTGTTGCGATGCTGAACCTTTGGGTACCGGGTTTGGGTCATGACAAATTGATATTGCTGATATGCTTAAATTTACACTATTAACCCTCGAAAGCCAAAAAAGCCAACAATATTAACACTCTATTTGTTTAGGCAAAAAATATTTTTTGAAAAATATTTTTCATAGTTTTTGGTGTTTGATAGAATGAAAAACTAAAGTCTAACGTAAAACATTTTTTATGGTCAACAAAAAATAAACTTATATGGTTAAAAAATATTTCACTTTTAAAAGGCGGAAAATATTTTACGAACTAAAGTTTTACCAATGTCACCACACTTTCACCACCGTTATCACCTCCACAACCACGTGGCCATACTCCTTATCAATCACCATTCATTATGCCTCCTCACGTTCGTCAATCAACCAACATAAATAATCAATACTTTATTTTCTTCACCAACCATATTACCATGGAACACCACGTAACTGTACTACTGAACTACCGAATATTCACTCAAAAAGCACACCCCATTGTCGTTGTCATTGTTCATTAAATGTAATGTCTAATTGTGGCTCGACTTTTCCGCGGCCCCTTTCAGAAGACGAATAGGTCCTACAGTTCGAACTCCACTTGTGATTCTGAATCTAATTTCACAAGTGCAATTTGAAATAGGGAAAACACAAAAAGAGTCCAAATCTAGCAATTCTTTTTGGAAAATCAATGTTTGAATCAAATGGAAAAAATGGACTGCTTTGCCAGATTTTAGAGTCGCCACCTAAATATTTTTGAGAAATTTAGGAAACCCATGACTCATGCCAAAGGCCATTAGTCCGTCGTCACCAACGTGTCTTGGTTCGGGAACTTAGGTATGAGAGAGGAAGGTCATTTATTGAGCACCCCACTCACCCGATCAAAGATCAGCCTCTAATAATCATGATGTGATTCTTATGTACAATATATGTTCTTATTATAATTGTTATGCTATCTTTACTATGTGATGCATACAAGTATAGACTAATTTTGCAAACATTGGAACACTTGAATCATGTTTGTTTTCAAAAAGTGTTTTGAATATGTACCTGTAGACCGCCCGAACTCGCTCCGCGTGCATGGGCGCGAATCGTAGTTCTAGCTACTACAGTTCGGAATCCTGTCATGGTTCTGAATCTAATCTCACAAAGTGCAATGTAAAACTGATAAATCACCAAAGAGTCCAAATCCGGCAAATCGTTTTGGAAATTGATTTTAATCAAAAGGCGCCAAACATGGACTGTTTTGCCAGATTTCAGAGTCGCCACCTAAATATTTTGTTTTTGGGAAATTTAGGAAACCCTGACTTGTGCCTATGGCCACGTGTCCGTCATCACCAAAGTTGCCTCGGCTCGGGAACCTGGGTACAAGGGGGGAAGGTCATGAAATGAGCACCCCCGCTCGCCCGATCAAAGATCGGCCTTTATTAACATGATATGTTGTTTTTGAAAACACATGTGTTCTTATTCCGATTCATTAGCTAGCTTACTATGTGATGCGCACAGCATACAAGTATTGACTAAATCACTTGATTTGAAACAAAACATCTCATGTTTATTTTCGAAAATGGTTTGAAGTTGCTACTCGCAAGTAGGCTAAGTCGCGGATTTGCCACCCTCAAGTGGACTTAGAAAACAACATAATTTGTCACTTCAAGTGGGATTAAAACTTACATTTCGATGAATTGTTCCAATTCAAGCAATAAAGCCTTCATCCATAGGCATTCATGCAGTTAAACACTTAAGCAGTTAGCCTTATGGCAAGCATGCTAATCATGGCAATCACTTACACACATGCAAGGATGCTAAAGCGTAAAAGCTTACCTAGTACTCCGAGCCAAAACAGAAAACTAGTTAGAAAACAATGCATGCTCCTAGCTATGTCAAGAATGCCTAATGCAACACATGCAAAATTGTAACTAAGATAGGCTCGACTATTCTAAGATGTCATGTAAATGTAACTAGATAACATGTAATCAAATTGGTATTGAAATACAATGCAGTTTGTATGATGCGTCGATCCCGGTGCATGCAAAATAGATGAATGATGCACGCATGCGAAGCATAAGTATGCTAATTGAAACATGCCCTAAACTAACCATCAAAAGCTGATAAGTAAAAGGGAGAAAGACGTGGGGTTGGAAGACATTCATCACACACACGCACACTTATTACAACATTCTCCCTCTCGACGAAGGGTCCGAATAATAAGCTAACTAGCTAATCTAAGCTAATTAAACTAATTATTACAAAATGAAACTAATTAACTAACAAGTTAACTAATTACAAACACAAATGAATAGCTAAGTGCATTAACTACTTAAGTACAGAACCAAATAGCTAACTAGCTAAGAAAAGCATTTAAAAGGAGCCTCAGGGTGAGAAGTGCATGCATGCTCGATCGCCTCACTCGGAAATCCATCGATATGCCCCAACTTGCCTCTGTTTGCATTTGATTTCAGAACACTGCACAAACCTCCAGATAGCTTCTACTCCATCATAGAGACCTCCAGGAAGGTTGCCGACCACTTAATGGTGTTGTAGACCACCTGTAGACCACTTACACATGCTGCAGACCAGAAAAAGTGGTCGGCCAGCCACTTTTATTGGTCTACAGACCAGAAAATGCTGCCCAACTCCAGTTTGCTGCAACAGAGAACAAGAAGATGCACAACAATGTATTTGCAAGGTATGTGTGCACAACCACCCTCCCTATCATTTCCTAAGCTTAAGGGAGTGCGGTACTCGACTCTCGGGCCACCAACCGAGCATCTCAATGCACGATGGCCGAGAAGCTAAGTTTGCACAATTCAATGTCAATGAATGCACAAATAACACACAAGGGCCTTAACCTCTATCATGCAAGATCAAAAGGGTCGACGACCGAGAAATGAGGTACGTTTCATCACTTCAAGTATGAAACGCCCCTCGTTTCTCGTGTTTGGATGCAATGCAACATGATCAACCTATCAATGCTAATGGCATGCAAACATAGTGCAATGCAACAACATGCAAACAACATGCAATGCAAAAAAATGCAAACACAATGCAATGTAACAACATGCAAACAAGATGCTCTTCTACCAATACCAAAATGGCATACACTAGATTCTATCATGCAAACAATGCATGTATGACATATTTGGAGACTAAAACATCAAAGCAAGTAAAGAGCACAATACAAGGGGCATGCAATGCAATGCTCAATGGACTTAAACCGAATATGGACAGACCTAAATCATGCCAAAACAGTGGCCAACATGCTCCGAAATGCTAGCATTAAAAGCAAGAAAATGCATGCTCATGCATTAGCCCATCAACTAAGCATAAGAGCACAACTCTTGGAAACACTTAAAGAGTGAAAGAAGTGAGAACACGGCAATGCTACATGCTCTGAAATATCATGATAAATGATGCCAAATCATGCACATGTCGCAAATGAAGCATGCTAGAGCCATGAAAACACAATGCTAGTCAAGCCCATTGCACTACAACTATGCAATACATGAACCATATGGCCAAGACAACCCAAAACAGTCCTAGAGCATGTCAAAATGAGGCTAAAACATGCATGGAGTGTAGCCAAAACAAGCTAGCATGAAGGGCATGAAGCATGGAGTATGCAAGGCCAACAAGGAGGATTACATTACACCTACCAAAACCAAGCATGAGATGACTTCACCAACAAAAATCAAAGTTGTATCATGGAAAAACAAGACCAAAAACACACTGAAATGGTAGCCCAAAAGCCTAGGTAAGATGGCATGCATATTGGCTCATACTTAAGGCATAAAGCACCAACCCTCCAAAGCATTGAAAGAGTGAAAGACGTGAGGGCATGACAGTGAAACATACTCTAAAATCACATATCAAACGATGCCAAATCATGCAAATAGTCCAAGCAATGCATGCTAGTGAGCGAGAATGCACTATGGCTATACAAAGCAAGGCATGCATGACCAAAATGAGTTAAAGTAGAGCTTAAGCATGGAAAAACCTGAGTAAAATCTTGCTGGAGTTGAGCCAAAAACATGCTAGAATGATGGTCCAAAGCATGATGCATGTTAGGCTAGTTTAGTGGAAATGCACTACAAGTGCAAGGAGCATGCAAGAGGCTATCAAACCAACCCAAAACAGAGCTAAGGCATGCTAAAGCAACACCAAAAACATGCTGAGATAGTGCCAAAATCAGCTAGCAAGACATGTTAAAACATGAGGCATACAAGGCTAGTTTGTAAGGATTACATTACAAGTGTAAATGGCATGCAAAAGGTGACTCTACCAAGCTGAAACAGAGGTACGCCAAGCTGAAATAAGGCCAAAAATAGGCTGAGATAGAGCCAAAACAAGCTTAACGAACATGCTACTTTAATGAGCCATCAACACAAGCATACAACAGAAGAGGATGGGGGACAACCCCTTCCTATTTTGGGCCTCAAAACACACTTTCCACCACTGAAATTCCTCTGGAATTCAGTGGTGAAAAGGCCAAATATAGGTGACCACAAAGGCCTAAAGTGATGGCCCAAAACAAGGCCAAACAAGGCACAAAAGGGGGTAGACCACCCCTAACACCAACAAAGCTTTAAACAAACATTTCAAACACTTGAAAATAAAGCTTTTACAGTTGAGAGTTAAGCCAAAATAAGCATGCAAAGTTGGCCTTGTAAGCAACTACAACAAGGTTTTAAAAGGATTAGAGACTCACCCTTGAAGAATTAAAGCAAGACAGCAACTTCTTATGCAAAAACCAAGCCTTGAGCTTCAGACAAACCTCCAAGAACCTCAGCCTAAGATTAAAGGTGTTTCGCTATGTGTTTGTGTGCAAAAGTGTGAAGAAATGGCACTTTTGAGCACAAAACCAATGCAAATATAGAGAGAAGGAGCAATATGGAGATAGAAGTGTATGTATATCTCTCTTCCCAAATTTTTGAACATGAGACAAGACGGAGGAGGCTCCCTTTTATAAAAAAACAAGCATCAAGCTTGTTTAACAAGTTTTGAGCTTGAATCAATCTCTCCATATACGTATATGGAGGACGCTTTCTGTGCTCTACAGCTGGCACAACTGGCATGGAAAATATCTGCAGAAAGTGCAGGAAAGCTGCCGACCAGTTGACGTGGTCAGCCAGCTACTTGCACTGGTTGGCCGACCACAAAAAGTGGTCTATAGGGACAAAAAGTGGTCGGCAAGGGGGGAAAGGTGGTCTGCAGAAAGAGAGGAAGGTGGTGGCATGGCTGCAGACCACTTGTAGACCACCTAAGTGGTCGGTTGGATACTTTTCTGGTCGGCAGCCCATTTTTCTGGTCGGCAGGCAAAATTTTGCTTTCCAGGTCCAACTTCAAATGGGCATAACTCCTTCGTCTGGGCTCCTTTTCAAGTCAATCTTGTGTCCAAATTGAAGCCCCGGAAGTAGTCTTTCCAATTGTGGAAGCCTTGCATCAAAATTCTAACTGTGCAAAAAGTTATTCCTGTTTTGATGAAGCCGCTCAGTTTTGGTCCTACCCGGATTCGTGTCGAACTTCTCCCAAACTAGTTTTCTTCTCTCCTTTCCTCTTTTCTTCAACTCCAAACCCCTAAACAAAATGTTTTGAAAGAGTTTTCAAAGATTTCATCTCTCTTTCATTTATTTCCACTTTGTCCTTGCTCGGTTTACCGAAAAGCGCAACATTTAACGAAATTTGAGCCTCGGAACATTGTAGAAACTTTATTTCAAAAATGTTTTGAAAGAGAGGGTTTTAAGGTCTAAAAACCATTCAAAATAGCTTTGGTCCAAAATGAGGTGTAAGGTTGGGGTTTGACTCTCCTCTTGCCGAAAGAATCAAAATTTGCACTGCAAAACTTCATCACCGAGTAAACCATCAGTAGAGCCCAGGTCTTAAGGGCGGTCAAATATGGGGTGTCTACAGGAGGGCCCTATTTCAGAAATATTGAAAAGGCATTTTATGTTTTGTTTTCTGTCCTTTTTCTCTTCTAAGCACTCTTAGGCATGCATTGAGTGCACTAAATGAATTAAAGAGCATGGATGAAGCCTAAGAACATTGAGCAAATTAAAGAATGGAATGACTTGCATTATGACCTAATTTGTTATGAATTATGTAGGGTCAAACGCAAGGACGAATCAAGCACCGGAACGATGTGAGTAATATCTTAGTAAAGATATTTTTATGTATGCATTGTTTTCCAATGTTACCTACATGGTAAATTTCTGACTTTATGAATTTGTACTATGAATGAGTATTCTATTCGCTTGATTCGTCATAAAGTATGTGAAGTGATCGATAATTGAGTATGAAATGGGCCTAACGTCATTTGGCACGTTTGACGAGGACACAGATTGGGCCCAAGGCTGTTTGGATTGCTTAACAAGATATACTAAAGGTCATCTTATATACAAATTGGACGAAGGTCGTTTTGAATAAAGAATTGATTGGACCAAAGGTCGTTTTGAATATGAGTACGGATGTGATCACGATCATATGCGCATAATTATGAATATAAGAATGTTGGACCCAAGGTCGTTTGGTAATATGATATGAAGGACCGGTGGTCATTGGCACATAGATCCATTAGACCTAAAGTCGGTCTATGAATGAGTATTGGACCCGAGGTCGTTTGTATAGATAGACCCAAGGTCGTTTTGTTCTGTATACGAGTTGGACCTGAGGTCGTTTTGTTCTGTGTACGAGTTGGACCTGAGGTCGTTTTGTATATGGATATGACGTATTGTACCCGAGGTCATTTTGCTTTGTTATGATCTATAAATCTGTAAATGAATGGGAATAGTAGTTCAAATATGTAGATTATAAGTATGACTCATTTATGAACGAATCTCATTTAGTAACCTCTTTACTTTGGTGTTATTCACTGGGCATTAGCTCACTCTGTATTTATATGTATGTAGGTGAGCAGCGGGACATCGAACCCCAGCCCCAGTGAGCGTTGAGAAACTAAGTTTTTTGAGGTCAACCAAGGTCGCCTCATGCAGAGGCCTTACTTTTGTTTTACTTTTGTTTTTGTTCTCTATGGTTTGGTATAACCAATATTGTGTATAACCTTGGAACTTGGTGTTGAAACTATAAAATGACCCTGGACATACATAGTATATACATACCGTAAATATTGCATGGTGTGAGTTATTTTATCTATATAAGAAAATGTTTGATTAAACCATGTATGCACAGCTCGTTGGACAATTCTTGTACGTGATGCTTCCGCAGTTGGCCCCCTACTATTAAATATGGATTGATTTCTAACTGAGACAGTAGGTAATCTCATGATTATTGGCCAGTTATGACTCTAATCCATATGGGCGGGTTTGGGTCATGACACAACGGCAAAGGATCCGGACTCCACACACCACAATCTATTCCTACTCCATCATAACTCATCATTAGCCACCACACTGTTGAGGCCAAATCAAACCCAAACTCTCTTTAAATGAAATTGTTGGTAGGTTTGCAAATTCTTTTTCTCTCTAAAACATGTTGTATATTACAGGAATGGTATTACACCTCTTGTATGGATAACTGATAAACTTTTGACTACCCAAACCCATTTTTATACCACAATATATAGCTATATAGAGAGAGAGGAAAGACAAATCAAATATTGAGAAATCTATTTTTGTTTGTAGAAACTCGTTCCTACATGTATGTATATATATCAAACCTAATTTACGATCAAAATTCAAAACCATTTTTCCTGATCATGTGTATATATATATATATATATCAAAGCCAATTTTGCCCAAACTTTTTTTTTTTTTTTGACTTCTCAACAAGAAACTATAGGAGCTAATCAACAAATATGCGATGGCTGAAGACTCACTTTTGTTCTTCACGAATGGCTTCTTCACATCTAGTGTTACCTCTGCCTTGTTGATCTTCAACTTGAAGCACCCAAACATCTTATAATTGATGTCTCCTTCCAATCAACCCCCATCTCTCTCTCTCTGTCTTTCTCTCTCTCTATTTGTGTGTACATATATGTAATTATATGTATATTGATTATATAATCAAATTTGATTATATATATTTATCATGATTGAGACTTTTTATCATCAGAGAGTAGATAGAGAGGCCATGGAGGTACGGGAAAGAGAGATGAGTGTTGGGGGTGAGCTTCTTTCTTTCTCTTTTGATCTTTTGCAACAGGTTGTTCGTTTTGTTATTTTATTATTATTTTTTTGGGCTAATGAAAATGGCTCTATTTTTCTGCTAGGAAATGCTCAGTCAAGATAACCAAATAAAAAAGAAAAAGTCCAAACTTGATTAGTCTAATGCATACCCAATATCCCACAAATATACAATATCCTACAGCTATACCAAAGCTACACTCTCCATTTTTGACCTGGAGAGACAAAGGTAAGAGTAAGCACACAAAAAATATGCAGGCCAGAATGATATTCAAAACAGCAAGAAAACAAAACTATCCAAAAACCAAGAAAAAGAGAGAAGATCAGTAATCACTGCAAGGACAGAGGTGGCTACTGCTGTATCTGCAATAGGGAAAGGATTTGAGCAAGCATGGTGGTCTGCTGATCAAGGCGTCCATCAAACGTGTCGAGCCGGGCATCCATCTTATTATCCCAGATAGGCAACCCAAGAGGGGGGCTGAATTGGGTTATTAAAAATTTCACAATATTAAAGTTAACACAATATTCAGAATTTTAATAAAAAAAATAATAATAATTATGAATATAAAAGTAAGAAAGATAGAGAGAGAAAATCAAACACTGCGATTTATAGTGGTTCGGCACGCCAGGCCTACGTCCACTCTCCAAGGAACCTCCTTGAGAATTTATTTACTATCAATTGAATAAATACACCACCAAGCTTGTGGATTTGACCTCAGAGAGTTCCATCAATCAATACTGAGTGTCCGAGAGTGGATAATCAAAGGAGCTGAGTAAAGTATTGAGGTTTATCTTAGACCCATAAGAGGTCCAGAGAAATCTGAAAATCGTTATTAGATAATACAGATTGTCATGTATTAAATTTACAATAAAGCGCACTACAATACACATTGTGAGATCTATTTTAACTGCAGTCATATTTTCAGAGTCAAGACTACCGTTAACATAGATATTGTTTTTTTGTGAGAGATAGTTATTAAGGAAACCCCGACTAGGCTTGGCGATGGTCAACTGTGATTCACGTGCGACTACAAAGTTGCCGAGGTCAGGGCCTCTGCGAGAGAATACTCTCGGGATATCAGACAGCATGCCCTTGAGGCAGGTGCGGAAAACGTCATGAAATGAGACCCGAGATGCTCTCGAGAGCTACTTGGTAATCGAGGTCCAATGACTAAGCCATGTATTAAGATGATAATATGGGTTGTTGTAAGAGTCAGAACACGACTCATGTTTCCGGCTATCTCACCGAGTTCGAGTAAAGCACTAGAGCTGTACTAAAGTCTTGATTGCCAGCACAACACCACTATCAAGTATAAAGCGGCGTCAAATGTTAAGGACCTCACAATTCATTGATTTGGAACAAACAGATTGTTTGTCTTAATCTCTATAGATTGGTTTGAGAGGTGCACCTACAATCAGCTCGTTAACACGTATATCAGGTCGCCCTCCAACGTCACGGAGATTTTGGCAAACGCTTCAAGTGGCCTATAGAACAAAATCAACATGTACTAGTATTGCTCCACTCCCAGTTCCTAACACGTGGGCTTCACCACACGTACATAATTGATTCGATGAATTGTCTCTTAAATGTTAAAGACCATAATAAAGCCTCTTCATATTGCAACCAAGCGAGCGGCATCATAACCCGATATATGACACAAGCGCTTGTTATACAGCAATTAGCCTCATGGCAAGCATGCTAATCAATGGCAATCACTACACACATGCAAGATGCTAAAGCGTAAAAGCTGTACCTAGTACTCTGAAGCCAAAAAAGAAATACTAGTTAGAAACATGCACGCTCCTACTATGTCCAAGAATGCCTAATGCAACACATACAAAATGCAACTTAAGCTAGCTGACATTCTAAGATGTCATGTGAATGCAACTAGATAACATGTATTCAAAATTGGCCCTCATTAACAAATACAACATGGCTAGTACATGTATCCGCAGATGCGCCCCGATCCCAGGACGACGTATAATACAAAGCAGATGAATGATGGCTCGTATTGTCATGTGTGTAAGCAGATGAGTTATGGGGTTAACATATCATGTAGATACATGCACTACATAAGAACCTAACCCACCATTAACATATCACCTCCTATTAAAGTGGCGGGAATACTAAGGTTTATAACATGCGAACGGAAAAAAGACGGAAGTACAACTATGGGAAGTGTTCAGTATATGAATTCATTGCATATATCACACACCCACACGTCACGAGCTAATTAGTGTAACACAGCATTCCGCAATATTGCGCAATGCCTCCCGACGGAGGCCCCAAGAGCGGCGAAGGGAGAAGGCCAAAGTTGAGTCCGGAAGTACTGATAGCTAACTGTGAGGCTAACAAGCTAAATTAACTAAGTAATTACAGCAAACGAGGAACAGCCCGAGTTCCAAACTACAAGGAATTTGGTCTTTTCGGTAACTAATTACACCACACAAATGAATAGGCGAAGGTAAAGGCATTAATGAGACTGGCATTAGGATCGAGGTGATCTACCCAGATGAGCACAAATATGGTGACTATAAGTATCCTAAGCTAAGCAACAAGCAAATTTAGGAGAAGGAGGCCACGTGTGTCTGAAAGCTACCTGCAACTGCAGCTAATGATCAAGCCTCACTCGATACACCGAGACCAATTCGTTCAGCCCCAACTTGCCTCTGTGCATCTTGACCTATCAGAACATGCACTGCAGCACATAACCTCCAGGAACGCATACGCCATGCCCATGGTCTGAGCAAGGCGGCGGATTCACAAATCACGCCGACCTCACAGCCATGGCACATGCCGAGCACCTACTAACCGTAGAGGAATAGTGTGTGGGAGAATGGAGCACGTATGCCTACTTAGAGGATAACTCCGCATTTACGAAATTGGGAGGGAGCCAGATAATTCAGAGAGTCTAACCACAAAGAGACGATGAGGGAGGTCCAGCGGTCGGGTTGTGACTCCTTTAGGTTAGCGCATAGCAGGTGTCGATACTGAGTGTATAAGTTTTTTTTTATTTATAGTTTTTGTTATGTTTTTGTAAATTAAACCTTGTACCAATGAATGTACAATGCGTATACCTTTTAGTCGAAATATAATTTCAACAATTTTTTATTCTTACTTATTTTGTGTTTCCCAAAATTCTTTCACTCTCTATCTATCTCCTTTTCCGTAGTTCTGCATTTTTTTTCATTTTCAAAAGCCTAATATATATATTATATATATACATAACAGATATACAGAGAAAAGCGAGACTGCCAGGAGAGAGAGAGAGAGAGAGAGAGAGATTCATCTTCATGTTTGAAAAGGGTTTGCCTAGTGAGACCATGAGCTCTCATTCATCCAGGTAATCATTACTTTTATACATATTTGAAAGTACTGCTGAGCTACAAAGAGTTGTGTCTGCTTAAGCTTCCTATTCATGGTGTTTTGTGTTTTCCGTCACGGTCAACTGTACACAAATGTTTGCCTAGTGTGAGACGTCTATGTGTCTCACAATTCAATGCCCACAGTTTAATTTGTTTTGGTGCAGATCTAATTCGCAGTAGATAGAGAAGACAATGGAGGCACAATTACGGAAAGATGTGCGTACTATCGATAGCGTGAACATTCCAATCAAGGGCATGGTGCGAGTACTCATAATTGATTTGAATGAAGCGAAAATAACAATCGAAAACACTACAACATTACATGTATATATAAGACTAACGAATTGAGATATGCAGTTGTTACTGTCTAATACCATCGGGTCATCCTAACTGTTCAAGGGCAGAATCCATAATAGTGACACAAAAATTAGGACCGAATAGATAGGCCAATTAAGTGAGCTTGAGCAAAAATTCATGATCAAAGGATAAGGAAATTAGCCACATGAATAAAAGTATATACAAAGTTGGATCTTAAGCACCATTCTAATAAAAATTAGTACAAATGATCTTAAGCGTGATCTGGGCCGACCGTTTGAAGGAGGGGCAACAGATCATGATGTATCATAACAACGGAAACCAATGTAGAATAAACATCTTTCTGTGTGATTCTAAACACACAGTAGTTTTGATATATATGCAATGTTCAACATGATTGTAATACAAACCATTTATGTCTAGACTGATACTATACGGCATAGCATAACATCTATATGCCAATGTTTCAACCAATCATATGCAAGAGCGAAATCTATCCTCATAGAAACAACCATTGTTAAATACACTAAATGCTATATGTAATAATCATGCTATATACTATATCATGCTCTTCTTATTTCTATTATTATTATTATGTATTACATCTTATTATTTTCTCATCATTGTCCAACATTTGTATTCCTCATGCTATTCATATCTTGTACTGAGCAATATGAAATTCAACTTTCTCTTAAATACAAGTATTAAATGATCTATTAAAACACAACCAGAGGAGATGAGTAGAATTATATGTACTAAATTAGCTTCTCTTATTCGTACTCTTATAATTCTAAAATGAACCAGACTCTGAACAGAGAATGCCAAATTTTATTCACTGTAAATTCTGTCTCACAACAGCCAAGCCAGAACACACATCGTTCAAAAGCACACGAAATGAAGCTATTTGGATCAGTGAGCTAGTTGAGCGCGAACACTAAATATAAAAAGTCGATCTATAAAACTAATTGTCTATACTAACAAAGAGCTGAAAGAAAGTGACCATGGCAAAATGCTACACTGCTCTGAAATATCATGAATAATGAAGCCAAATCAATGCACATGTCCGCAGAATTGAAGCATGGTAGAGGCATGAATACACAAGGCTAGTACAATGTCCCATTGCAACTACAA